>JAOPTO010002361.1:1580677-1735804 GCA_033822845.1 Tetrapedia diversipes | reverse complement strand
GACAAAATGGCGGATCGAACACAGGCCTCATGAAGTGACTCTTTTTGCGGTTAATCGAAATTTAACGGACCTTAAGAAGTAGATGGAACGGAACGAAGAAGTTTGTAATTTAAGTCACTTAGGCAATTGGATATATAATTAATTTTCTGCGACTCCATATTGCTTTCCTAATTATTTAACATCAGGGTGTATCATGTGTTCCGAAATGGCGGACCATAAGAAGTAGATGCAAGTGAATGAACAAATTTGTAAATTGGATATTTAATTAATAGATTGGTTCTGCAATACATTTGGTTTCCTAATTATTTAACTGCAGGCTGCATTCTCCAATATTCAAATTGTGTTCCAAAATGGCGAACCTTAAGAAATAGATGGAACAGAACGAAGAAGTTTGTAATTTAAGTCACTTAGGCAATTGGATATATAATTAATTTTCTGCGACGCCATATTGCTTTCCTAATTATTTAACATCAGGGTGTTTTATGTGTTCCGAAATGGCAGACAATAAGAAGTATTAAGGGGACCAAAAAGTAACGTCGTTTTAACGCATAAATTTCTAACGAGTTTTTATTTTTAATCAATGATGTGATCACCATCATTATCAACAACCTTTTGCCATCTAGTGTACAAATTTTCAATAGGTGCCATCGCAAATATTGTTTATCAATTCATTTTTATTGTAATTATGATAGAACACTATTTATTGATTAGCATAGAATATAAATTTTATTTATACTGTTATTTCTCATTAATCAATTAATTTATTTTCTTTCACCCTTTGGTCTTCAACTTTTGTCTCGTACTGTACATTTTTAATCAAATCCAGCACTTTATGAAAATCACTGTCAAATGTTAAAGAATTACTTGATATTTTTTAATTCATCGATGCACACGTTAATGAAAATTTGTCCCATACCGTTCCACAGTTTCTTTGCCGCAAATATTTATTTATACTTATAAGCGAATCGAGATTCAGCCGACTCGCTTTGTACAATCGAGCGACGAGTGTGTTTCTCGTCAAACAAACGAGCACGCGTCGCGAATTCGGCACGAATTAATATTTCCCTTCCGTTCTTTTTTTTTTCTCTCCCTCTGGTCGCGCGATCGCGTTTATTTCCATTGTCGGGGCTAATGAGGAGGTTTTAATTAGCGCGTAATTAAAAGGATAACGGCGACGAATCGATGAACTCAATTTCACGGTGAGATACGTTACCGACGAAAAAGGGTTTAAATCCCCGGTTCTTCTCCCCCCCTCTCCCCAGTCGCAAACCCCCTTTTCCATTATGTTGGAGCAACTCGACCGAGGGATAACGATAACGTATCGGATGTCGATTGAAAATTAATTAATCGCTTAGCTTCCGGTAACTCTCGTCCGAATAAACGAATCCGTGTTAAGCTGGCAGTCAATTCTGTACAAGGCAATCTTTGTTGAGGCGTTGGAACCGTTGGATTTTCGTTTAAATTTGAGGTTAGGTGTTGGGTTCGAACGCTGCGTTCGAGTTTGAGGTTAGGTACACCGATGGTTGGAGGTTAGTTCTGCTTTTGTGCGACGAATAATTTAGAATTAGAATTTTTTCGATCCGTTAAGCACCCAATTTTCAAATCCAAACTCCAGAAACTACAATAATTCCGCCTTAAAAGGCACACTTTCAAGAAAAGGGACATTTCTGTTTTTTAATCTACCGAAAAAGATCCAGATTAGAATCTCTGTCCGAGATAATACTAAGACTAAATCAGAAAATTTTCTGTTTCTTGGTTTTTTCTACGTAAACATTTTTTCAAGGTATCAGTGACATTTTTCTGATTAAAATGAGTCCAAACACGACATCATTCAGACAATCTTTACTTACACCTAGTACACTCCAATATATAATTTCTGGTTCGATTTCGATTGTTGTACATATTAGTGAATATTATTTTAGTGAATAATATTATTAGAGAAACAAACAATAAATAAATTTTGCCATATCCTCGGCATTATCTCGCAAATATACTCGTACCCTACTTATCGTCCCAACATCGTGTCTCGCCTCTTTATTTCTCCCAACAAATGATCTCTACAAGGGTATAAAAGTTTGAACATTTAACGCGAGGCGTCTTCGCAACATTTATCGCGGGAACGCCGTATTCTTCGTGCGCTCGATGTCCAAACCTGAATTCAACCGCGCGGCAGATAAAAACGCGACGAGGAAGGACAATGGTGGTTCTCAAGGGCCCTTATCCCTTGCAAAAACAGCCAGAGTGTTTACAAAGAGGAACGCGGCCGCAAAGTCCCGTCAGGGAATTAAGTTTTCACAAGTAAAAGCATCGAAACGGCTCGGACGAGGGAGACGGAGGGTGGAACCGGAAACGACGGGGGGGGTGGGCAGGGGGGTAGACGTTCCTCTGTTGATGCAAGGGAATGCCTCTCGGTCGAATGGTGCTCGATATTCCCCCTTTTTCCCTTAATTCCTTTCTCTGTCGCGGGAACGAAGACAGATTGCCACGGAAACGGTGGCCCCGTTTCCTCCACTTCCGTTCCCCAGCCCCCCGAGCTTCCGTCCGATTGCTTCGTCTCCGGAACCGCTTTCTATGCTCCATCCCCCCCCCCCTGCTCTCTGTTTGTCTTTCAGCGAACGAAACCTATTTCTTTCGCCACGACTGTGGGAAATTTGGCTGAAGTGAATAACCGTGCAACTGTAATCCTCTGAGGCAGTGGTTCTCAACTTTGGCTCTCAAATTCCTTTCGCCAAGGATCAAACAACCTGCTCTGCCCCTCCATTTTTTTTTTGTATGCGAGAAACGTTGTTGATAGGGTTAACGAAAACCAGATACAGTAGCGGCCAAAAGTTTAAGACGAGAAGATAATGTAAAGCATTAGTTTTATGGTTTGCAAATATTGTCTACATATTTATTTTTCATTGTTATGGTAGAACATTATTTATAGATTAGCATAGAATACAAGTTTTGTTTATCGTGATATTTATAGTAAATTATTTTATTAATTACTAGAGTCTTAAACTTTTGTTCGCTACTGTAGACATCCTGTTATAGTACTAATTACAGAAATTACTATAGAACTTTTATAGTAATTACTATATCTATTAATATCTGTTCTACAATTCATGGTAAAGAATTACAATCGATTATAATTTTCTTCACCACCGAGGAGGGGGGGGGGGATTCACTTATAAGGGGTTAAGAAATCACGAGAATTTGATTACATTGAACGAAACGAGCTCCATGAATATTCAATTAAAAATAATCTTGGCTACCCTCCAGAATACGTTTTAAGACACCTACGAGTCGAAAGGTTGAGAACCACTGTTCTCGAGAATAGCTAAAAATGACCCACAGACCTTGACAGGGTTCAACATGCACCGCGACGTTAACATATCGAAGGAACAGTCGTGTGTTTAGCCAGGAATGTCGCTGTGACTGGCATGAGGGCGCAGTTTCAATTAGGGCGACGCTGTCACGCCCCCTTTAGTGCTCTTGGCCGATTCAATTAGCCGGGCAGGGTGCTCGCGCGAGGGGTGCCACCCTAAAAGGGCTGAAAGCGCGTGATAATTAAGACGCCACAGCACTTGCCGGTATAATTAAGCACTGACTGCGAACCGGATAGCGGTCGATGCTTCTTTTCTCCGGAAATACACGTGTACACTTCCGGTTGAAAGTCTGTCGTGTCTCTCCTATTTCTCTTACCGATTAAAAATTAACGTTGAACTCCGTTGGCAATAGTCTTTTACGGTTTGATAAAACTTTCTGTGTGCAACTGAATTGCAAGTTTTTTTTTTTAAATTGTCCAATTTGTGCAAACTTTTTGTTTGGAGTGTACAACTCAGTAACTGCTACATCCTTATCAATAAATTATTCGACAATAACCTGAACCTAACCTGAACCTATAATAATAAAATGAATTCGTATTTTTCTTTTTTTAAATTGTCCAATGTGCGCAAACTTTTTGTTTGGAGTGTACAACTCAGTAACTGCTACATCCTTATCAATAAATTATTCGACAATAACCTGAACCTAACCTGAACCTATAAAAATAAAATGAATTCGTATTTTTCTTTTTTTAAATTGTCCAATTTGTGCAAACTTTTTGTTTGGAGTGTACAATTCAGTAACTGCTACATCCTTATCAATAAATTATTCGACAATAACCCGAACCTAACCTGAGCCTATAAAAATAAAATAAATTCGTCTTTTTCTTTTCTTAAATTGTCCAATGTGCGCAAACTTTTTGTTTGGAGTGTACAACTCAGTAGCTACTACATTCTTATCAATAAATCATTCAACAATGATATATCAAATGAATCCTTTCCTCCTTGAATTTATTTAATCCTTGCCTATTGGTTGAAGATACTTCCAATTTTCAATTTTACAGCCTTACATTTTATAATCCACCTTATCAATATAATTTCTAATTGCACTTTCTATTTCCCATTTGTTTCCCTATTTGACACTAATTGCACACTTCTTAAGTATTTAACTCACAAGAGTGATTCTATATAATCCAGTGAAATTATATCACTTCGGTGATCACCAAGTTTACTCTCTCGCCCATAATGAACGGCGGATTGGAAACAAGCTTCCGGTTTCGGCAATTAAACGCAAATTACTCGAAGTTAATCGAACCTGACCGAATTCACATTTAACGTGATCCTGATTTGCTGCGCCTGGGAGCGCCAGATGCTAAACGATCGTACCCGCGAGGTTCCGATTTAAGAAACCGATCGATAACAGGAAGCGAGATCTAACGAAGAAATCGTCTTCATTACCGTGGCCTCGATTTCAATTAATGACGGTGGATTCCGGTCGGTAATCATGGTAATGGCGTACTCCTAAATTCGCGTAAGTCTCGAAATCTGCACGCCAACAAACGTGTATCTGGCGTTTTCCATTTTTTTTTTTAAACTGGTAAAAAAAGACATGAATATCTGCGAGTTAATGATTTAGGAAAACATGGTGAAGAATTTTGGATAAATAGGACACGATTAAAAAATAATTATAGGATGAAAGAACGTGTAGATCTGGTTTCGTATTTTGAGATCGACGTAACTGATCGTTTTCCATCAGTTTTTGTTAGGGACATCTATTTCAAGTGATGGAAGGCTTCGCGAGCTTTCAAAGTTTTAGAGCCTTGAGCTTATAGAGCTTTCGAGGCGTGAGCTTTTGAACTTGTGAATTTAGAGCTTGCAAAACTTTCAAGGTATGAACTTTTGAGCTTAGAGTTGATGAGTCTGAAAGCTTAGAGCTTTCGAGGCTTTGGGTCTTGCGAAATCGCTAAGCTCTGAGCTTTTGAGCTAGTGGAGATTCAAAGTTTCGAAATCTTTGAAAGTGCAGATTTAGACCTTGCGAAACCTTTAAGCTCCGAGCTTTTGAGCTGGTGGAGCTTTTAGATTCCGAATTATTGAAGTTGTGGATTCAGAACTTGTGAAGCTTTTAATCTTTGATCTTTTGAGCTCCTGGAGCTTCTGAGCTTCGTACCTTGAAATATATGAGCTCAGAGCTACCAAAACTTTTATGCTTGCAAGCTTTTAAACGTGTATGTTATAAAATTTGTAACTTAGAACTTGTGGAACCTTTAATAAGCTTCGAAATTTTGAGCTACTGGAGCTTTCAAGTTTTGAAGTTTTGAAAATATGGATATAGAGTTTGCAAAACTTTTAATCTTTGACCTTTTGAGCTTCTGGAACTTCTCAGCATCGTATCTTAAAATATGTGAGCTCAGAACTCCTCAAACTTTTAAGCTTGCAAGCTTTTAAATGTGTATCTTATAAAATTTGTAACATAGAGCTTGTGAAACCTTTAATAAGCTTCGAAATTTTGAGATAGTAGAGCTTTCAAGTTTTGAATTTTTGAAAATATGGATATAGAGCTTGCAAAACTTTTTATCTTTGACCTTTTGAGCTTCTGGAGCTCCTGAACTTCGTACCTTGAGATATGTAAACTTAGAACTCCCCAAACTTGTGAGATTGCAAGCTTTTAAATGTGCAACTTATTAAATTTATAACTTTGAGCTTGCAAAGCTTTCGAGATCTGCATTAACCCGAACCTAACTAAAGCAACTGCTAGTTGTTTCGTGACTTTTGCTGATTACCAATTCTCCTTTACTTGTCTTACAATTTCACCGAGACGCAAAGCTTACTTTTTCGTCGTCGCAGCGTCGACAGAAATCGTGTTTACCTCAATCGGGAACAATTCTCAAGGGACGAAGTTAGAAACAGCAAAAATGCTCGGATCCAGGCGTTTAATCGTCCTGACATTTCACAGCAATTTAACTACGTACAAATGACTTCGTTCAGGGAAAAAGTGGACAGAGAAGGAAGATGATGGGGGGAGTGAGAGGGGATGAAGGTAAAACAGATGCAGGACGTAGCACGAGATACCAGTCCTAATGGCGACTTTGGCGAGACAAGAGCTTGTAATTGACGTAGCAATTAATTTAATTGGACTGCTGCTAGATTTTTCGATTTTTCTCTCTTTTTTTTTTGATTTTTTTTCTCTTCACCTCTTCGCTATAAGTAAATCTACTTTAATCGTGTTAACACTGGAACTATCCAGGTGGCCCAAATGACCAACAAAAATTTTCAAAACAATAGGAAAATATGAATGAAAATTTGTTTCTCTGTTATTAAGTATCTTTTTTTTTTCGTATGACTTTTACTTCCACTATTTTATTGCAAATAAACATATCCTAGTCATATTTAAGCTATACTAATGTTCACAGCACCGTGAACGTGGTCCAAATGACCAAAAGAAATTTTTAAAAGAATGAAAAAATATAAATGAAAATTTATTTCCCTGTTATTAAGTATTTTTTTTTCGTATGACTTTTACTTTCACTGATTTATTGCAAATAAACATATTCTAGTCATATTTAAGCTATACTAATTTTCACAGCACCGTGAAGGTGGTCCAAATGACCAAAAGAAATATAAAAAAAAAAAGAAAAAATATAGATGAAAATTTATTTCCCTGTTATTAAGTAAATTTTTTTTTTTCCTACGATTTTTACTTCCATTGTTTCACTGCAAATAAATAAATAAATTCAGAACACCGTGAATTGACCGTGAGAATAATTTTGACTTCAAATTTTGTACTTTTACGTGATTTCGATAAATTTTAACGAGTGTCTGCATTATATTATTACTATTATTCTATTAATTCTATTATCGTCAATCGTTACAGTAATCGCCGTTTGAATAGCAATTAATTCTCACGGTAATTCCATTTTATTCCAATCACTTTCAACACTGCAAATATCCACTCGTTCACGGTGATTCGTTATTAATAGTCACACAACGGTCGTGCGATCCGAAAATAATGAAAATTTCCGCCTGGAAAAAAATCTAAATTTAGAAGCACCGTTGTTCTCGATCGATCGATGATAAAATACCTATGTCCTTTTTCCCTCCAACTTATAAACCAACATTATTTTCGCTGTAACAACACTTCGATTATACTCCTCAACGATTACGTTAGCAAACAACAAGAATTTTAATTTGTGTTCGAAGAATTATTTTCTCAAGCGAATAATGAGGTTACTTTTACTCGTTCTACTTGCTAAAACTGGTAATCGGTTCCTGTGTAATTTTTTCAGGGAAAAGTTTGAAGTTCTTGCGGTTTTTTTTATTCATTACTAACCGAGGGCAGTAGTTCGTCTTTGCATTTTAATAAATTGCGATCTAACACAAATCTCCTTCTCAAGCGGAAACGTTTTTTTTTCGAGGGGCACGCAATATGCATGCAAATCACCTGTTCAACTTAATTTCTGCAATTCTCGAATTTAAAACGCTTGCCACCCCTGTTCTCCCACTTTATTCGGCCACGAATTATTCCTCTTACACACCCGTGTAATTGCTCAGTCTAATAAACTCATACGGATTCAAGCTTAAGTATCTTTCGTCGAAATTATTATGCTTAGCTTAATTTCCATTAGTTGCTTAAAATACTTTTCTTTTCCAATTGTCTACACCTTTCTGCAGGAAGTAAATAAATAAAAATTTGTTTTCTATGTATTTGATATTTCTTCATGCAATTTTCAGTTTGATCTCTTCCATGCAAATAAGTACACTTTAATTGGCGGTAGTTCTAGTGTTACATTTATTTGCCCTAAGTTTAAATTTATTTATCCAGAGTTTAATTTCATTCGCATAAAGATTAACTTTATTTGCCCCAAATGTAAATTTATTTTCCCTAAGTTTAACTTTATTTGCCATAAGTATAAATTTATTTACCCAGAATTTAATTAATTGACTTTATTTACCCTAAGTTTAAATTTATTTACCCTAAGTGTAAATTTATTTGGCCTAAGTTTAACTTTATTTGTCCTAAGTGTAAATTTATTTTCCCTAAGTTTGACTTTATTTGCCATAAGTTTTAATTTATTTACCCAGAATTTAATTAATTAACTTTATTTTACCCTAAGTTTAACTTTATTTGCCCCAACTTTAACTTTATTTGCTCTAAGTTTAAATTTATATGCCCATAGTTTAGTTTGATTTGCCAAAAGTTTAACTGAATGCGACAATACACTGTATATCTCAGAAAGTGCGGATAAAACAAACACCCTGTACATACACAGGGTGTAAAAATATTCTTGCTGTGTTCGTTCATCGAATCAAGAGGCCACGGTTGTTCCGCTCGCGCGAGCGCGCAAAGTAACGAAAGCTCCACTGGACATCGTTATCGACGATGTCACGTTATTCCCGTCCCGCCTGCCACCTATTTCCGGTTCCATTGTTTCCCACGGAACGCGCGTGCGAACATTCATTTTTCCTTTTTGTACATTCGCGCGGAGATATTAAAAACGATCATTCTCGCCGACGAAGACGAAGCGATATTCGATACTTGTTTATCTCCCGATGGCGCGTCGTTTTGAAACGATTTTCCCGGAGATTTAGTAGCAGAGACACCCCATAGTGAATCGAGCTTTGAACGGGGGGGGGGGGGAATAAATATGCAGGCGGTGGACCGTGGGTGGATTTTCGATCAAACTCAAATCCGTGCAAAGACGATTAAAAAAAAGTGGAATTTTTAATGGAATTTTATTACTAGCAATTTATCTCACAGATATTGTACAAAATGGCTCAAAATAAAATAAAACTCACTTTAACGAGAAACAGGCGACTGTGAAGAAGACACTTTACAGCAGATCTCATTTTGCGATCAATATGCAAATGTACACGATAAAACTATAATTATGAAATTTAATTAGTGCTCCTTTACATTTGTGAAACAAGCTGTATATTATTTCTAAGCCAATAAATATTTATTTATTGTCAACTAGACAGGTTGTAAATAAAAGTAAGGAAGATGTACAAAAAAAAAAATAAATTTTGTACAACTTTTGCGAACTATGCATCTACTGCAAAAATCTACAATCTACATAGTAGAGTTATTTCAATGATAGCTCTGAATGAGACCGTTTCACAGATCTCACCGTTTTCCATAAATAAGTTATGATTTCATTTTCTCGGATAGAAAGAATTCCATTAAGTATTCATAAGTACGCTGAGTGAATATAATGAAGTCTCATCTTTAGACGATGTTTCTCCACCGTGATAAACAAATTACTAAGCTTACGTATTTCTTCCTATAAATAACAATTCAAAAAAATATGTTGCATAACAAAGTTGAAAGCAGTTACATAACATACTACTTGCATTTACTATTATACTATGTATACATATTCTCCACCGTGAGAAACAAATTATTAAGCCTATGTATTTCTTCCTATAAATAACAATTCAAAAAAATATGTTGTATAACAAAGTTGAAAACGATTGTATAACATACTTCTTGAATTTACTACTATGCATACATATTCTCCACCGTAAATAATAAATTACTATACCTATGTATTTCTTCCTATAAATAAAAAATAAAAAAAATGTTATATAACAAAGTTGAAAGCAGTTACATAACATAGTACTTGAATTTACTATTATACTATGTATACATATTCTCCACCATGAGAAACAAATTATTAAGCCTATGTATTTCTTCCTATAAATAACAATTCAAAAGAATATGCTATATAACAAAGTTGAAAGCAGTTATATAACATACTACTTGAATTTACTATTATACTATGTATACATATTCTCCACCATGAGAAACAAATTACAATGCCTAGGTATTTTTTCCTATAAATAACAATTCAAACGAATATGTTGTATAACAAAGTTGAAAACAGTTACGTAACAAAATATTTTGTTATATAACACGATCGTGGTTTCATCGGATGAAAAAAGTGTAGCGCCACGGGGAGCCGCTCGGAGAGATGAAAACATCGTCGACACCATGGGACCGGAAGCACCACCAAGAGGATATTACTTAAGCCGGAAGTAAGAGAGGGACACGCAAACCGGTCCAGACGCTCGGAAAAATTCAACGTCGAACAACTTTCCTATTTATCCCTCGCCCTCTGTGTGTATGTGAACTCTTAATGATATTGAATTATTCATGGGGGACCGAGTTTTCGCTTTCCTTCCACATAATTTATGCCCTCTCCCCTAATGTCCTCCCTTTTGACGCCTCTTCTTTCTTTTCTGCTCTTCCTCGACTCCTTTCTCCTTTTCTTTTTTCTTCTATTACATTCAGTTAAATTTTTCAAATCATGTCTTTCAACGTACAACGTGTTTCGTACAGTAATGTATCGTTCAACTTTAATTAATAAAATATTTGTTTTTTTTTTTTAGATTTATAAATATTTGTGATTCTTGTAACTGCACGTAACCAATTAATTTTAATTTCTATCGTGTATTATGTTCTTCTAATTACGAACAACAGCAATTATTCTGTCGTGCATTTTAGAGAAACGGTGCCAACAATTTTTAATACAAAAAAAATGAATAAATAAATTACTAAATAGTAAATTTTTGTGTGTTATAACAGCGCTCGAACGAAAAAATGGCGAGAAGCGTCAATTTCAAGCCTGTACACTCTCGTTCAAAATTTTTGACGTAAATGTATAAAAAAATTAAATGCTAACAATTTTATTCAAAAAAAAAAAACAAATCTATTTCTTCCGCATTCGTCATTTACACAACGGGTGGTCCAAGACTTTTGAACGAGACTGTACCACGAGGAATCGTCATTTCGCCAGTCCCAGTTCCAGCAATTTTCCAGGGCGCCGAATTTCCCCAGGAACAGGGTTTTGTTTCGTTCCTTGGCTCGTCCCGCCGGTTCCCTTTTCACCGCGATAAAATATATACCAGCGGAACGGAATCAAAAACGAGAGGAAAAAGAGCAAAAAGAAAAAAAAGAAGAGGAGGGAGGGCGCGTGACACGGGGATGAAAAGCGCGCAAAAACCGACGGACCCGGAATTTGCATGAGAATAACACGGACACGCAGTCGTTACTCTAGAATTACGTCCACCAACCCCCCCCCCCCTCTACCCCCTTGTACCAAATCCACGATCCGTGCTTAACACGTTCGGCGGAAAGCTGATAGATCTAATTTGAATTTTCATAAAGCAATTATACGTATAACAGGTACGTGAAAAATCTTGAAATTTAATGGAAAGATAGGAAAAATATATTTTGACGACGATGATTAATTATTAGTGCAAATGAAAAAGAAACACCCTCGAAGAAAAGTAATTTTTGCATATTTACCAAATTAACGTGCAAAAGCTGAATAGAAATTTGATTGGGGGTTAATTTTTTGAACTTGGAACACCAGTTCTGCTGTAGAACGTGAAATTCCATAAATTTTGTAAATTTTGTAATTTTGTAAATTGTTAATCCAATTTTTCGCTACTACAGTAGGGGACAAAAGTTTAAGGCCGAAAGGTTCGGAAAAATAAAGTAATTCATGTATGAGGAATAACACAATTAACGAATTTCGTGCTTTGAACCAATCAATAATTGCAACACATATTGAATTTCATTTGGTTTAGTTCAGCAATATACTAAAATTTACTTCAACCCTATTTTTTTCAACCCTATGAGTTTGAGAACTTGCAAAATTATCATTTGGTAAGTGACAGTCACCTTACAAGTGAAAAGGGTTAATTGTAATTTCACTTAATTGCACGTACTTCATTGTACTTACCTAACTAAACTTGAACCTAACCTGAACCTAACCAACATACTACACACACTAATGAACGACGTCAATTAAAACCGTTATGCGGTTAACTATTCAAAAACGTTTACAACCTGGGTCAAAACCGACCCCGTGGTTCATTTTGTTCCCGGGTTGAATCCAACCGATGAACGCCGCTCGACCTGATTCCAATTCCGACCGATCGTTTCGAGGAACTTATGCATAATCAAGGCCGAGGAGAAGACGGGATCGCGTTTAAACGACGACACCAGTCGATCGTTAATACAAACAGAGCAGTGACCCAACGAAGACACGGCGGCGACAAGCAGAAAGGGGAGCTCCGGCTCTTTCACCCTCTCCGCGTCGCTTCCAGACAAGATCAGAAGAAGAAGAAGAGCTCGTGGCGCGACGCGTATCTGGGTCAGGTGAAATTTCAAAGACCGATTTACTCCGGTGCTCGGCCGAAACCTGGCCACCGTGTCTTTTGAAACGTCTTAACGAGGCCTTCCTCTGTTAGAGGCCTTCCCAGAGTACCATCCCTCCCTTCCACCCTGGGGAAGCTTGTTTCGGTTGGGGGGGGCAGGGTGAGATCCTCGCGGCAACCTTTGTGGTGATCCAGGCTACGGGGGTAATTACTCTTGCCCGGAGCGGTATTAGCTGGAGCTTATCATTGGTTACCCCCGCTGAAGCAGGGGGATGATTCGCGTTTTCGCGGGGTAGAATGGAGGAGCTCGCAGCAGGAGGGGTGCAGCTGCGTTTCTGACGATGGAGGAGCTCGCTGCAGCGGGAGGGATGAAACTCCATTGTCGAGGGACAATTGGTGAGCTAGCAACGAGAGGGATGCACTTTCGTTTTTGAGAATTGAGCAGCTTGCGTCGAGAGGGATGCATTTCTGTTGTCGAGAATTGAGGGAGCTTACAGCAAAAGGGGAGCAGCTTTATTTTTGGTAATTGAGAAAGTTGCAACAGGAGGGATGCACATTTATTTATGATAGTTAAGGAGATTGAAGCAAAAGAACTACACCCCTATTTTGGATAATTTAGGAACTTGCATCGAGAGGGATGCATTTCTGTTGTCGAGAATTGAGGGAGCTTACAGCAAAAGGGGTGCAGCTTTATTTTTGGTAATTGAGAAAGTTGCAACAGGAGGGATGCACATTTATTTTTGATAGTTAAGGAGATTGAAGCAAAAGGACTGCACCCCTATTTTGGATAATTTAGGAACTTGCATCGAGAGGGATGCATTTTTGTTGTCGAGAATTGAGGGAGCTTACAGCAAAAGGGGAGCAGCTTTATTTTTGGTAATTGAGAAAGTTGCAACAGGAGGGATATACATTTATTTTTGATAGTTAAGGAGCTTGCAGTAAAAGGGATGCACTTCCATTTTTGGGAATTAAGCAATAAACTTTCAATAAACTCGAATAATTTAATTAAGTAAAAATCAATAATTGTGAAGTATATTTCAGGCAGCCTATGTATTTCTATGTGTGCATAAGGGTAGAAAACAGCATTCGCGGACTGAGAAAGCTAAAATTTCATCGAAGTTCGTTGAACTTGCAAGATTTTGAATATTTCGTAGTGGCAAAGTTCGGAAGTACAACTTCAGCAATGTTTCTCATACTGGAAAATACATGCATAGTCTGTTTCGCCTATAAAGTATTCTCCAGGGACTTTGGAACGAGCACAGAGGAAGATGTAGAAATTTTTCCACAGAAAGTTGCAGCGGGGTAAACTTACACGCGTAATCGCATGCTTAATTTAGGGATCTGGTTCGTGGCTCCGAGTTCTAGTAGGCTGATTGAAGTTCTCTTGGATGCCCACGATATGCTAAGGCTATTCAAAAGCTGAAAGAAGCTCGAAATTCCCTGAACTCTGATTAAACCCTTGCATTCACAAATATAATAAATTTTATTTTCGGAAATATTCTAATCAAACATCAAATAAACTCTCTGACTCCAAACATAACTAAAAGAGAATAATCTAGTTTATTTTTACTGAGAAATTCTAGTAACTATTTTATTCACTAGAAATAATCACCAGGTTAAACTCTTCCATTCACAAATATAATAAATTTTATTTTCGAAAATATTCCAACAAAACTTTAAATATATTTCCTGATTTCAAATGTAACCAAACTAGTTTATTTTCACCGAAAAGTTCTAGTAACCTTTTCATTTAAAGCGTACGATTAATCACCATTCAGAAATATAATAAATTAAATTTTATTTTTGAAACTGTTCTAACCGAACTTCAAACATAACAAGATCGCAGTCTAGTTTATTTCCACCGAAAAGTTCTAGTAACTTTATCTCCTAAATCGTCAGCTAGGCGGGGAGGAAGCAATTTACGACTGTAAATACCGAAGTTGCAAAACCGTTTGTGCCTCGATTTCTGTAAACAATCGACGCTGTATCAGAGGATACTCCGTGGTGACGATATCTGGAGCGTTTCTGTGTGCTCCGTTGACCGGAAATTGGTGCAGTTTCAAACTCGCAGCTTACTATTACGAAGCCAGGCCAATATCCTTATTTCTAGAATTGCTTATCACCTCGTATCAGTTCCTGTTCCACTTACACAACTACAAGGTAAACTTTTCACCCTCAACCTTTTCTCTCTCTCTCTCTCTAAACTAGTTTCGGCCAAGCACGGCCAGAATCCTGATATATCCTCACTCGATAGAACGAACGAGCTGCTTGGGGGTGGGGTGGGGGTGGAAAAGCTGAAAGTTCCCAGAGTCGTGCTTCTTCGAGTTGGCGAAAATAAATCAACGAACAAGTTTCTTTTTTTATCGTTCAACCCCCAAGCTGATGCGTGTAAAATTGTAATTATCGCGGGGAGAAAAAGAAATTACTAGTATTAGTGAAAGTAACTAGAATATTTCTGGATCTCTATTTGCAATAGTTCTTTTCGTTTACATTAACGAACATGAACCAAAAATATTTCAAATACCATATTTATAGTGATTTACAATGATCTATGCTAGCGGACAAAAGTTTAAGACTTAAACTAGCATAAGAAAGAAAATTTGCATTCTATGCTAATCGATAAATAGTGTTCTACCATAATAACAATAAAATTATTTGCAGACCATAAAACTGTGTTCTACATTATCACCTCGTCTTAAACTTTTGTCCGTTACTGTATTTTTCCACTTCTTCGCACTGTGAAAGGTGAAAGATTGAAATGTAACTAACTGTGCGTTCACGCAAGACTGTACACGCGTTATCAGTGTCATCTAAACAGGAGATATTCGATAAGATCCTCGCAACACGACGTCTCGATACGCCGTGTATGTTAACCAGATCGGTGTATTTGCATAATTTTAATTTCAATGCATCGCTTTGGTTCCGCGGACGTGGTTATAGTCTCTCGCGTTCGGTAACACAGTGATACACGCCTTTCAAAGTAATAATGCACAGTACCAGACGTAAGTTTTGCTCGAGGGAACGTGGTTTCGTATATTTTATACATGCCACTCTTGTTATTAATCCCTTGACATCCAAATAATATGGAATTTGATTTAGCTCAGCTGAACTGAGTTATGCGCAAGCTTGGAAACAGAACGTTTTATTTTGAAATTCTTTTTGAAAAGGAAGAGGGGGGGGGTCCTTTGAATGTTTTAAACAAAACAAAATTGACGCAAGAGTGAAGAAGGACCTATGTAGTCTAATTATACAGGGTGTTAATCTAGCTTCTGACGAGTCAGACTCGCCAAAGTCTACAGTAGATTCTTTAAATTGAATAATAATTTTAATTCCAATTTTATTACTTCCTAATCATTTTTGAATTATTCCATCGCGTATAAATATAATTTTTAATAATTTTATTAATTTGATTTATAAAGAATTTAAAATTATTAGAACTAATAAATGTCAATCTAATATTTATAAGATTAATAATTTTTATTATATTTTTAAACTTAATTGGTCTAACACCTTATATCTTTACCTTAACTAGACGTATAAGATTTAATTTACCATTGTCTATTCAAGTACTCGATGATATTAATAATATCATTGGTATTGTCGACAATACGAACTGATTAACTGAAAAAGTGAATTCTGTTCGTTGCACTGTTATTGCGGTCAAACTTTTGTCCGGTGCTGTACCAAGAGAATACCGCGTGCAACACACATGCAACATTTGCATATCTTAATTCGTACGGGCGCCGTGTAATTTTTTCGTCGAACTACGTTGATGATATCGAAACGCACACAACGTCCGCCATTACCCTTCAACATAACCTTCAATTTGAAAGTTGCAACAACCAAGGAGAAATTGCATTTAACGAATAATCCGTGCACGTCTCAGCTAAATCTTAATCGAGTAACCCTGAAGCTTTAACCTAAAACAACACCGCGGGACGATGAAAAGAGTTGCGGCGTACGATATGCAAATGAACGACCATTGAAAAAGCCACGATATTCAGAATATATAAACTTCGAAGCATGGAGAACGATTTAATAGCTTTTCACTGACTGTAAAAGAGGCAAAACTAGACAGTTAAAGCTTCGAGCTACGCTTTATGCCTGCAGTTAAACTCCAAGTCTCTGTCTGCCTGTAGTCGTAACTCCATTGGTTCCGTTGGGATTGTCGACTCATCCCCTACTACGCCTTTGCCCTCTTCTCCCTCGAGCCACCCGCCACAGCAAGAAGCTCTCATATAATTCTTACATCAATCCCAGATAAGAGGAAAGTGTCCCGCCAGAATGTAAAAATGGGCTCTCAACGGCTTCCACGTACCGGGTGTCCCAAAAGTAACTACCTATTTCCCGAAACGAGAATCATCGACAAATGAATTTAATACGTAGCAGGAGAATCTATAATGGCAACTGTATTGGTTTCGTCAGGATTTACCCCCCCTTGCCCCTTCTTTCTTATCCACCCCCTCAGTCATCGACCACACATCAAGAAATTCTAACACGATTGTTACATCGATCCTAAATAAGAAGAAACTATCCTCTAAGAATGTAAAAATGGGCTCTCAACGGCTTCTAAGTACCGGGTGTCTCAAAAATAACTACCTATTTCCCGAAACGAGAATTATCGACAAATGAATTTAATACATAGCAGGAGAATCTGTAATGGCAACTGTATTGGTTTCTTCAGGACTTACCCCCCCTTACCCCTTCTTTCTTATCCACCCCCTCAGTCATCGACCACACATCAAGAAACTCTGACACGATTGTTCCATCGATCTTAAATAGGAGGAAAGTGTCCTCTAACAATGTCTAATCAGGATTCTCAACAATTTTTATAACACCAGGTGTCCCGAAAGTAACCACAAATATTGTTTGCACGAAAAATAAGTGGAATGGACAAAACGAGTAACGTGGTTAGATCACTGGAAGTCGATTTAGCGACAACATTTATCCGTGCCGCGACAGTAACACGGATTTACACGCATAAATCAGGCTTTAATAGAATCCCAATTACCGGGGCTAAAGTAGATCGATTCCACGGCGAACAATGAAAAATGGCGGATAACGCCGGGGAATAATTTACCGTGCATATAAACCATGAAATACGGACGTGGTGGCTGTCGTGTACGTAGCGGGAAACTGTTCACTTCCGGGGCGATACGCGAAACCAGGCTGCGCCACGGTGATTCGGGTGTGTATGTGTGTGTAGTAAACGGCTTCAGTGACTCCTCCCTTCAAAAGACGAGAAACGTTCCTTTGTACATACGGGACAAAGGTGAGTTTCACTCCGGAAAACGACGCTTCAAAGCGCGAATTATTCAAACTCGACGTGTCGCGAGGTGTCTCGTGCTCGGTGGACCGAACACTGATCCCATTGTCGCGAGAAAAATGAACTTTTCTTTACCGTTCGCTCGCGTCTCCTTTTAAATTCCGTGAATCACGGCGATTCATATTTGGCGGCAACAATGAGAGGGAATATATGTGATGTACAGGGTGGCCAATTGATAAGAAATTTAACATTGTTGAATTTAGTCAAACATATCGTTTTTGCAGTGCCTCTAAATCTAGATTATTTTTTTTTAATCTTACCTCCTTTCCCCTTATGCTATCGCTACTACCAACTTAATAGCAACACACAGGGGGCTGCACTGCAACCAATCATACTATTCTGTTACCACTTAAGTGAACCACAACATACACAATAGTGAATGAATACCTTTTGCAGCCACTTACTCACTTACATCCGATTAAATCTAGGTTTATTTTAAATTTTACCTCCTTTCCCCTTATGCTATCTCTACTACCAACTTAGTAGCAACACACAGTAGCCAATCATGCTATTCTGTTACCTCCTGAGTGACCTATAGAGTATACACTGACGAGCGAATACCTTTTGCAGTCACCAGACCTTACTCTACCTCCTTTCCCTTTATGGTATCGCTACTACCAACTTAATGGCAACACACAGTAGCCAATCATGCTATTCTGTTACCTCCTGAGTGACCTATAGCGCATACAGTGGCAAGCAAATACTTTTTGCAGCCACCGTATCTTACTACTCACTTACGTTCGATTGAAGCTAGTTTTTTTTTCATTTTACCTCCTTTCCCCTAATCCTATCGGTACTACCTACACACAGTACTACACTGCAGCTAATCATACTATTCTGTTACCTCTTGAGCGACCTATAGCGCATACAGTGGCGAGCGAATACTTTTTGCAGCCACTGTACCTTACTCTACCTCTTTCCCCCTTATGGTATCGTTACTACCAACTTAATGGCAACACACAGTAGCCAATCATACTATCCTGATACCGCCTGAGTGATCCACAATACACAGAGTAATGAGCGAATACTTTTTGCAGCCACCGTATCTTACTACTCACTTACGTTCGATTGAAGCTAGTTTTTTTTTTCATTTTACCTCCTTTCCCCTAATCCTATCGGTACTACCAACACACAGTACTACACTGCAGCTAATCATACTATTCTGTTACCTCTTGAGCGACCTATAGCGCATACATTGGCGAACGAATACTTTTTGCAGCCACCGTACCTTACTTTCGTCCAATTAGAGACGTCTACCTGGTGGAACTGCTCATAAATCAGAGCCAAACGAACAGTAACAAACTTCTGAAAGCCTTTTCCCTTTTCCTATACCCGGCGATCGTTTTGTTCCGCCGTCTCGAAGTTCCTGGAGTTCGTCGAGACGACTAAATCGTCTTCCTCGTCGTGCTGCCAGCGGAAGAAGATCGTTTCGCAGGATTTGCTGTTGTACAGGGCAAATAGCTCTCCGTGGAACTGCTCGGCTGTTTCTTTGCGCTGTTTTTGCAACCACTTTCTCAGACAGCTTTTGCCCAGTGTTTTCTCACTGTTCAGCCCCGTTCTGAAGAACACTTTCCCGGGGCAACTGAAAGAGCTTCCTGTACGACAACGTGTCGCGACTGTGTCGCACATCGGATCAGCCCCTCCTTCAGTCTTTTTCAAGAGACGGCGAAAAAACCTGTCGCGAATTATTGAGACACTAGAACGAATTGAATTCTACAATAGGTATGAATTTCATAAAAATCGGTGAGCTGCACCACGACTCACTTGTTACTTCATGCACGAATACCAAACAAACAAATCTGAATATCCATTTGAACTGTAGTTCAAATGTTCTCGGAAAAAAAGAACAAAAGGTAAAAATTAAAATTCCCTTCTTTCGCAAGAACACGTTAAACAACGGGATTTAAACTGCGAAAAAATATCGCAGAAAACGCGGCTTCATTTCAAACGCAGCGCGAATCCGTTAACCAAATTCAACTCCCTTTTGTGCAAATATTAAAACACGGCGATCTTGGAAAAACGCGTTTCAAACAGATCCTGCCTGAGCGAACGCTAGATATTACGGTTTCAGGCGTAACGAAATTATTCCGCGACTCGATAAAACGTGCTATCCGCCATAAATCGGGGCCGGGGCCCTTTGTGGCAGACCGAGGAGACAGCGCTGCCGCAATAAATCTGCGCGTCCCTACATTCGTCCTTGTACACTCCCATTCATAAGTACAGCGTGGTTGCTTTTGAGATTGCTCAAGATTTTGCTTCGAAAATTTTACTATTATAATATACATGTAAATATTACTTTGGAAATCGATATAATATATCGAAGATATTATCCTTGCCAATTGTTGACGAAGAAAGAGTGCCTCGATATTTTCGCCGTTACAATGCGGATTAGTATGCATTTATGGAAAGAACTATTTTTCTGGCTCGAAATAAGCAACTATTTTGTCTCGAAGTAAGCAACTATTTTGTTTCGAAATAAGCAACTATTTTGTCTCGAAATAAGCAACTATTTTGTTTCGAAATAAGCAATTGTTTCCTGGTACGAAATAAACAACTGTTTTGTCTCAAAATAAACAACTATTTTATTTCGAAATAAGCAACTATTTTGTCTCGAAATAACTAACTTTTTTGTCTCCAAATAAGCAACTATTTTGTCTCGAAATAAGCAATTGTTTTCTGGTACGAAATAAACAACTATTTTGTCTCGAAATAAGCAACTATTTTATTTCGAAATAAGCAATTATTTTGTCTCGAAATAACCAACTATTTTGTCTCCATATAAGCAACTATTTTATTTCGAAATAAGCATCTAATTTGGCTCGAAATAAGCAATTATTTTCTGATTCGAAATAAGCAACTCGCTACCCCTTCACTTTTTTATTTGAAGTCTGCCGCAAAGTGAGAGATACGAGGACGAGCGAGAGGGTTGTAAAACCAAGAAGTCATAAATTTTTACGGCTGGAATGATCACTGACGGAGTCGCTTAGCGCCAAGATAAGAAGATGTCATGATACCCATCCTTCACCAAAAAATAAAATATAAATATTTCCACCCTCAAGAATCGAATCACAGTCGATATAAGAAATAGTTTACAACATCTCTTAAAGTGTCCCCAACGAACCAACAAAATTTCAAAAAACTCAGAACTTTCTGTTTGCCAAACGTTCCTTGTTGCTGAACATCAAACGACGATAAAATTTCATTTCCCTAGCAGATAAATGCTCGCGACGGGTCGCACGAGCTGCGCAACATTTAACGAAGGAATACCGCGTTTAACGAAGAAATACTGCATTTTAACAGTACCGATACATCGACACGTATCCGTACCTTGCTAGCGGCCGCGAATGATCATCGTAAAAGCATCGGTGGTCGCAACGAAATTACGAACGACGAAAAAAATATAAATATTCCAGACAACGCGACCAAGAACAAAGCGACGTCTCTGTAATCGTTTCGAGCTATCCGTTTCACTTAAACGAAACGTACAGATCCTCGAGGACCTGAATAATTCATACGCGGACGCGTGAAACGCAATCTTTATTATTTTTCACAGAGGTGCGCTGCATTTCATGAATTATTGAACGCCTGTGAACAGTTTCTCTATTAACGAAGACACGGCCGCTCCTTTCCATCGGTATCTAACGACGATTTTGTAAGAAACTTTTATCCGCGATACCTTCTTCGCGAAAACAGCGAAAGTTTCCCTTTGAACCGAGTCCAACGGTATCGAACTCATGGAGAGCAGCTTGTTATACTCTGTTCGCGTGGCAACTTGGATGCAAAAGCGATCGGAGAAAGGATAGAAATTATGTTATACCCGGAAATCTAAATAACTTGGATAAGTAAGAGTTTCGTTCGAACCTAACCGAACCTAACCCAAACATAATTTGAACCTTTTTCTTTTTTCGCGTGGGGGAAATCTTCCAAAGATACCCAGCCACCCTGAGGGGGGTGGCCAGGTTATGTGGGATTTTTACCCACTAAAACCTCCACGGTGGCCATCTACCGCGATTGGGGAAGCACCGGGAACTCTATAAGAACACGTCCAGAACATAATTTGAACCTGACGTGAACCTAACTCGATCATGGCTTGGACCTAACCTGGACGTAACTTAAACATGACTTGAACCTAACTCGGTCATGGCTTGAACCTAACCTGGACGTAACTTAAACCTGATGTGAACCTAACTTGGACATAGCCTAAACCTAACTTGAACCTTTTTCTTTTTTTTCGCGTGGAGGAAATCTTCCAAAGATCCCCGACCACCTTGAGGGGGGGCAGCTAGGCTATGTGGGATTTTTACCCACTAAAACCTCCACGGTGACCATCTGCTGCGGTTGGGGAAGCCCCGGGAACTCTATAAGAACACGTCCGGTACTCCCCCCCCCCAAAAAATGTGGTAAGTGTCGCCAAAGGAGTGCTATCCTCCTAGCATTATAAAGTGCTAAACGTCTCTCCTTTCATACTACACCGGGAAACTTGAACCTAGCCTGAACATAACTTGAATTTAACTCAAACCAAACCCGAACCTAACCTGAACCAAACTTAAACATAGCTTGAACCTAACCTGAACATAAAATATTCTTTCCACGCTAACAAAATTTGTTACCAATAATTACTTTACTGGGAGAAATTCTCGAAATAGTATGATAAACGTAAGCTACCCCGTCTCCTCGGTGCTGAGAGGCTTAACAAAAAATATTCTACCGTACGCAACGAACGCTACAAAAATTATTCCACCTTTTCGACTTGTTGAAAGATGTCTGAAAAAATGAACAGAGCCCACAGAGTTACGATGCTCGTGCACGGTTGAACGTGTCGCGAGGCTAAGTAGCTCGTAGAAATTTCACCAGCACGAAACGAGATAGTAATTACGGGGTCGACGATAATTTATCGGGTTGTACAGCATTCGGACCGCATTCGGTGTACGTATCAAAGCGTAAACCACGGCTAATTTGGCCACGCTTAGTGTGATTACGTTACCGGAATTCAGGGGCTGATACAAATTATATCTCGCGACTGTTCGGTGCGCCAGACAATTGATAATGCACCGGGAAAGGCAAACGACAGCAGAGTCGATGGCGATGGCCAATGGTGTACCCTCTGGGTGACACTCGACAATTTATTTAATAAGGCTCGAACCCTCGAAATGCGATTCTACCTCGCTGTTTTACTTTGGACGAGAAACCATTGGTTATACTACTTGCTCAATTAAAATGTATATTCTCCATGTTTGCAGGCATTTCTAGCTTGTAGAAGTAGCAAACAATAGAATATTTAAAATAAAAATTCACCCTTCAACTTGTAAGATATACTGTTGTTCCATGATGTACGAGAAATCATTGATTATACTACTTGTACAATTAAAATATATATTTTTAGAGTTTGCGGGTATTTCTAACTTAGGAAAATAGCAAAGAGTAGAGTATTCAAAATAAAAATTAGCTCCTTAGTTTGTAGAACCCATCATTGTTCTATGATGTATGAGAAACCATTGGTTATACTACTTGTTTAATTAAAATATATATTTTTGGAGTTTGCGGATATTTCTAACTTGTAGAAGTAGTAAACAGTAGAGCATTCAGAATAAAAATTCACCCTTCAATTTGTAAGATATACTGCTGTTCCATGATGTACAAGAAACCATTGGTTATACTACTTGTTTAATTAAAATATCTATTTTTAGAGTTTGCGGGTATTTCTAACTTAGGAAAATAGCAAAGAGTAGAGTATTCAAAATAAAAATTAGCTCCTTAGTTTGTAGAACCCATCATTGTTCTATGCTGTATGAGAAACCATTGGTTATACTACTTGTTGAATTAAAATATATTTTTTTGGAGTTTGCGGGTATTTCTAACTTGTAGAAGTAGTAAACAGTAGAGTATACAGAATAAAAACTGGCTTCTTAATCTGTTGAGTCCACTACTGCTTTACCTTGTGCGAGAAGTTATTGGTTATACTACTTGCTCAGCTGTAATATACATTTCTTGCCATTGCAGATAACCCTAGCTTGTAAAACTCGAAATGTGTATAACATTCAGAATAAAAATTCACTTCTTAACGTACAAGATCCCTTACTGCTTTGCCTGGTCGCAAACTTTTTTACCGTCACTGTACTTCCCCGTATTTTCCACCCTCTGCTACTCTGTACACGGTTTTCGCAGTAAAAAAGAAAAAGGAAGAAACAAACTGGTTAAGAAATTTTTAATAACCATAGGAACGACGCACACGGCCAGTACCCAGAACGCAATATCGCACGCGTGCACCAGAACACGATTCTCCCCGAGAATGAAACTCTTCGGCAGTAGTAAAACGTATGATCTGACCTCCTTTCAGTAGTCACAGTATATGCGGCTCAGACGAGCGCGTTTATTTGCCAACAAAACCGCGAAGAGTTCCTTGTACATAGTATACCATCGAACAGATCCAAACGAATACTCGCTGAAATCGTCAGATATAGTAAAAAAAAAAACTTGTTTTTTATTTTTAAAAATCAAAGAGTCGAATTTTTTCCTGTAGATAGATGGGGATAGACATTTTTACATGCAATACGTTGCGCAACGTAGAAATGAAATTGACTAGAAATCAACGGAATAAAATCAAGATCAGTTCTGTTTCGCGATTAAAAGTTCCTCGCGAACATAATTCGAAGCCAAGTTAACTCGCCCGAACGAGGACAATTTGGCGGCGGGGAGAAGCCAGAGGAGGGCCACTTATGCCTCGAGAAATTGCTATTAAATCGGACGGAAGCGTAACGAGCCGTTCGCGCGGAGGGGCGATGGTTTTAAACTGAAAGCTCGGCTGGAACTGGAGTGGGGAGGGTTGGATGAGGGGGTGGAGTACCGGGGCGGAAACAGAAACGAGAGAAAATGGATAGTGTCAGCGTCGGCCAATCTAGCAGCGCCCGCGGGGGATAAACTTTCAATTGCTGTAACTTGGTAACGAGGATAAATTGGATATTTTGTTAGCGGCGCGCGGTTTTCGTTTCCACGGTCGCGACAGAATCTTTCGCGACATCTGGCGTCCGGCTGACCGAACTAGCGATTTTGTCTATTGCATAGTACAGTGGGAGAGTAACTGCGAGTAGGTGGGGGTAGAAGTAAGGGGTATCCTTTGTGTGATAGGTCGAGCATACGATAAAGTGTGAGAGCCAGAGATATAGTAATATCTGCTTAACTGTCGCGAGCTTATCCCCACCACAATTTCCTAGAACTGTTTCCCCACGAAACACAACCATCTGCGTTACACACTCGATGTCTTTTGCTTTGCTTTACTTTACGAAAAGCGACCATTTTGTTTCTTTCAATTCATTTCGTTTGTTCAGAAACTAATTTCGCGTTGAGATCCAAAAAAGAAAAAAAGAAAACTTTAATAAGACTGCATCCTTTCCCGCTAATTCGCCGGCAACAGCTAGACTTTTCAAAGTGCATAAGCCTTAATCCTAACGCGCAGGATGCTGTGTACAACTTTAAACCGCACACAACCCTGTTTGCAACCGCTATATTGTTTCCAGCGGATGCACCTAAACCCGGTGTGTCCTCAAACTTTAATTCCATCCTTTTCCAACGCCATCTCTATTACCGCTGGCAATAAGGAGAAGTTACAAGAAGGAACTACTAAGCCCCCTTTTCACCTCGACCCGAGAAAAGTAAATATTTCATGTACGCTTCAACACTCGATTTCTAACCCACTGCGGTAAGATGTTTAATTCCAACAGCATCTTAGCGAATTCCTAGTTAAATAATACGTTCTAGTAAAATAATGCGCTCTAATAATGTAATACACACCAGTGTAGTAATACGTCTTAGTGAAATTCTAGCGAGATAATACATTTCCGTAAGATGCTGGTGAAATAATACATCCTAGTGTAATAATGCGTCCTGGTGAAATAATTCACTCTACTGAAATCCTAGTGAAATAATACATCCTAGTGTAATAATACATCTTAGTGAAATAATACATCCTAATGTAATAATGCGTCCTAGTGAAATAATACATCCTAGTGTAATAATACGTCTTAGTGAAATTCTAGTGAAATAATACATCCTAGTGAAATCTCTTCTCCATTGATACCCAGTCCAATGAAATGCGTGTACACCAGTGGGAACCACGATCGGTTAACGCGCGATTGGTCGACTTAATTACACGTACCCGTTGTTCGCCCGCCATTACCTATCACCAATTAAGACCGACTAAATCTCGATTCTCGCGGGTAATTAATACCGCTGACGGAGACGGTGACTCAGCGTTCTTCTCGACGTCATTGAGGCGTCGCGACGACACCCCCGCAAATATATATGATCCGAGTGTCGCAGCGAGTCGCGGCGAAACTTTTGTCCTTTATTATAGCGTTGTCTCGTTATAAGTGACTCGCTCGACGGACAAGAGTAATTTTAACCCTTTCACAACGACGAACGCCATCTATATACGGCAGTCATTTATTGGTTCGCAGAGACTGATGCTAACCATTTATGATGCAAATTTTATTGTTAGAAAAATAAAATAAATAAAGAGAAATAAAATTTTACTTTCGTCCTCAATAATATTTTTCTTCCCAAAAGTGGAAAAATTCCATACTAAAAAAGATTATTAAAAAATAATATGTAATAAACACTATTAAAATCATAATTATATTCTAGTTTTATTTCAATAGCTAAGTCAAAATAAAGCTACGAAACGTATCCCTCACAAATATCGTGGTCTTACTATTACGTCATCGTACGGGGGGAGGGGGCAAGAGGAGCAATCGGATTACTTTTCTTACTTCTGTGCCCTCTCGAGACTTCTCTCACAAGCATCACACAGATATTAACATTTATAAGGGAACAAGAATGATCACTTATAACGAGACCAACGCTGTATTTACCATTTCGCGGTTATGAATTAAGGAGGAAACGCGCCTGAGGCCAACCATCGTTCCCCCCAGAGATTTTCCTCAGGCTTCTGTATTACCTTCGACAATGGCGACACGGAAACAGCATAGTGGGTCGTTTAGGGGATACAGAATGAATTATGGGCGCGCCCGGAGTATGCTTTTCTCGGATCGTTATCGAACGCGATCCCCATTATTGTAACAATTCATCTTTCTCGTAGTTAGAACAATGATTGTTATGCATTTCTAGGTTGAAACGCGCAAAATAATTCACCGCGTGCAGAAAATACACAATACGTTAAAAAGTGAATTGAATATTATATTCAAGAGGTGAAACAAGCTTCTATTAAAATTCCAGTTCTTTAATTGTTCTTATAAAAGTATGAAAAGAAATAAAAATCGGCAGTCTGTTTATTACCAGTGGAACATATTTATAATGAAAATAAATAAATTTAAAAAACGCTACTGTAATTTATATTCCGAATATTTATTTGAAAATTAGTTTGGTTGTTTGATTGGACCAGTAGTATGTTCGTTTAGCGTGCAAGTAGTATAATCAATGATATCCAGCACAGAATAAATAAGAATGCAAAACGAAATGGAAACGTTGGAAATCTTTTAATTAATGAAATTAGGTAAATTTTGTAAAAGCTCCCTTCGTACCGTATTCCTTTTTATCAAGGTTGTCTGTGAGAATTTTTCGTAAAAGTATGCTGAAGCTGAGCTTACCTAAATACGAGAGAGGTCAGTGAATATCAAAACTGTTTTCCTCAAAAATAAATTCTTGAAACTCTTTTTGCTACATGCTTCTGCTGCGTTAACAAAAAGCTGACCTCTTTTCCGACTTCGATGAAATTTAATTACAAATTTTTTTTATATCACATCTTTTAACTCTTCAATGCACATAGTAAATAAAAAGAAAAATAGAGGATCTCTCAAAAGAGTTCCCAGTTCGTATCGTATCAATCAGTATCCCTTCAAATAAAAACTAAAAACTACGAATGCTTTAACCACTCACTGCAGATTTTTGCAATTGCCATCGTTTTCATGTTCCACTTGTATATTTCTATTATAGATTTAAATCATAAAAAGGGACTCCAATTTTTTCATTTTTATTTTTAAATAAGTCATCTGAAAAATTCACCGCAATAAAGGAATACAAAAAACTGGTGCTCGTTCTCAGCAACATTCACATCCTGAAGAGGCTCAACAAATATTTTTTCAATGACGAATAGTGTATGAAATATAATAAAATATATTCCAGTAAAAAATCATCACCATTCCTAACGTTCATCCATTCCAAAAACTTTCCGCGAACCTATCGATTTAGCGATACATTTTTTCCAACTAATAACAAAAAACCATCGGTTCGTTCGTTCCAACGAGGTCTACGCAAACGAAGCAAGAATGACGATGCAAGAGAAAAAACAGACCAAGCGAAAAGTAAACAAAGTCATGTGCCCGAGAGTGAAATGAAATTTCAACCGTGAAATCGCCAAGCAAACAATGCAGACAGAATAAGATTTGTTCGAGGTACACGCAAAGCGCGGCATGTACCCAGTAGCACTTTCCCATTTTTGTTTTATCCTTGACAATTTGTTTATTTTCGACGACGTCCACGGAATCAATAACAATGCGCCACAAAAACAACCGTTGTTACGTGACACACATCTACGAATCTCGTAAAACAAAATGAACCGTGTCGTGATGGAACCAACTTCATTAAGACAACTCGAAGAAAAATATACATTGTTCCATTGCAAGAAGGAGAAAACTGAGACGAAAAAATACGCGATGATAATCTATTTTCTGTCGCTTTCTCTTGATACGCATCAATATTTAATTAATATATCATTAAGATGTCTGTGACGCTACGCTACGGTGAAAATATTCGATTGCTCTCAAGTTTCAAAACACGAGGGTAAACATTATTGGAAAGTCGAAATTCGTTCGAAAGAACGAGACGAACATCCTTGATGCTCGTTTCTATCTCGTTTTTATACGTCGAGAGATCCCGGGCAAGCGTCTATCGTGCGAACGAGCCTCTTTAGAAACACTAAATATTAATAGTCGAGAATTGCTTTGGGGCTCGTTCGTGCTAAGTCAGCGGACTCAGAGGTTTCGATTAAGTGCTCTTATGTATGTAGTGCATTGCTGCCAACTTGTTTCCTTTTTTCACACTTTGATGCAGCGTTAATATTGTTTGAAATTAGAAATTTGTTGGTATTTTGTGGCAGCATTATAGTTAACTACTATAGTTTTTGTATCTTTTATCATTTTTACTTTCACCTATTCCTATATTTGTCTCTATAAGATTAGCACTTGTGTTTCAATAAAAATTCTAAATTCTAAGAAATTAAAAATACGACCTACATGTATTCAAGATAATAAGGACGGAAGAAACTTGATGAATCTTTTGAAACGCAGGAAATTCAATTTTTGAATATCAAATACCTACGCTAATGAGCTGCTTTTCGATGAAAATGAAACATAATCTCGAATTCAAGAGCCGGAAATTGAATTCCTTTGTAAGACACTTTCAGTGTACTTTAATGCACGCTACATCAAAATAGTAAACTAAAATGACTTTTTAAAAGCAAATTAAATAACGAAAAAAATGGTTCAGATAAAATCTTTATCTTATTACGTCTTCGAATTGTATTATTTATTGAAATTTTTTGATGAAAAAAATATATTTAATATAGAATAAAACAAATCTATTATATTTCTTTGAAAAATTTTCGAATAGTTTCAATTATTTACATATTACATTATTACACAATTAACAGTTATTTAAACATTACTAAACTGCAATTACATTAACATTACAATGCAATAATTTTAATAAACAAATATGATAAAAAGATATTTCACGCAAGTAATATAAATTGTATTGACTGACGTAGTAAAAAACCGTTACTTTTATTCATCTACGCCATCTTTCTTAATTTTAAACTACTTTAAAAGCAGAGCAAAACGCAATAAGAAAACTGATTTTGATGCTGCATTTTTAATATCGCTTCAAACAATAGAATAATTGTAAAATAATTATTCACTTACCAATCGCAGTACACACGCCCAAGATTCTTGTCAACGTTGACAGCTGAGTGCCGGTGTTTCGAACGTATGTGGACATGCCGCCAGGATCTGAAGACGCATTAAAATCCTTCATGTGTGTCACCATGTGATTAATAAATTTATCGACTTATTGTTACGTAATAACACTCGCGAATAACTAAGAAAGATCGTAAAAACGTTTCACGTGTAAAAAATGCCGCGTTTATTATTCATACGAATGTTACTCTTTACACGTCACATCACCTCTACACACGTTCGAAGACCACGCGCAACTGAAAGCACGAATCCTTTCAGCGGAAGCTTACTCTCCCCGCGCAGAATTTGCGCCTGCGCAGTAACTCTTACGATTCAATTTTAAGTTTCAATTTGAATATGGAACACAAAGTTATATTATTTAAATTATGTCGTATACGAAATATTTGCAAAAGTAAATAAATTAATTCGTATTTAAATATATCAATTATTATATATTTACAACAAGCACGTTCAATACAGATGTGTGCGTTACAAAAATATATTCACCTGCGCACATAAGCATGTGCATTAATCAAATAACATAAACACTGAGTGAGGTAGAGACAGTTATAACAATGTATTCACCTATGATATAACAAGAATATTTATAACATACATTTTCACGACGATTTGAACACTAGTTCGTATTATTTTTTAACACAGTGTTTGAATATTCTTATTGTTTACAGTGCAACACTTCTTAAAATTAATGTACATTTTAATACTGTAATATGCTGAGAATCTCTATCATTATTTAACAATAACAATGTACTTATACATTATAAAAAGTGTTATTTTTTATATCATTTTAATTATAAACATTATCTGAACTTTTAAATCATCACCTATGGTAAAATACTCAATGAAAGATAGATAACGGAAATTTTGTCAAATTACTTGTATACTAAAAACACAAGCATGAGTTTCTAATTTAACTGTACAAATGCAAACAACAAAATAACTAGTTTTTTTCCAATTGCATCCTGGTCCCCCACTTTTACCATGTGTTATTTATGTAAAATAGTAAAATACAATTTAAATTTACAAATATATAAATAATTTTATACAATTTATAAAATTGATTTTTCTAGCTAACAAAATTAACAGCAATTCATTATAACTTTGTTTTTGGTTGGCTTCTCTTCTTTTTATTTTTACTACTTCCGGCATTTTCCAACGCAGTAGTAGGCAGACTTAATTTAACAGATTGTCCAGGGGTTATGTGTCTCCCATGAACTTCTAAACCTTCATTATTATTATTATGAATAATTTGTGCAGAAACAGGCAGAGTCGGCCGAGAAATAGGACTTAAGGGTTTTTTGTTACACGGTAATATTACTGATGATGATGTTAAAGATCTAAAATTATATAAACAATATAAAAAATATTCTTCATGAATGAAAAGAAGCTAAATGTTTGCTACACACCTATTCCTGTTAGTCGGAAGTCGTGTAGTATCTAGTGGAGCAAGCTTTATATTTTTTGGCCACACAGCAGGAGAAACAGGTGCATGCCAAGCAGATTGGTAATTCAAAATTTTTGCAGAAGCTGAATTTTTTCCCGAATGTTTAAAATAATTAAGATTTCTATTTGAGCCTAATACAAAAGAATGTTAATTCTAAAAACATTTTTAACATTCCATATGTAATACATAATATTAAAAAAAAATACGACATGCCTTGAAATGTTGAAACTTCTACAGACTGTGTCATAAACTTGATTGGAGTCGTTTTTACAGTAGAGAAACTTTCCCTGGTTGATAAAACATAAGGCACAGGACTAACTACAATCTTTTCATTAAAAACAGTTCCAAGTTTATTTCTACTAGTGTGTGGCCTACAAAGCTTATTTTCCGTAGTAAATTTAATCTTCTCATTGCTTTTTCTGTTATTATGTGTAATTTCATTATGTTTTCTATAAATGAATAGATTATAAGTCTTTCACTTTTATACTATACAACTTATCAGTGTATGATGTATTCTATACATACTTCTGAATTTCTGGTGTACATATTTGAGCAGTTTCTCTTCTCATTGATAAAATATGATCTTCTATAACTTTATTGCTACTATTTAAAACTTTATTCTCAAGAGGAATCGTTTCTTCAAACCAATTTATTTTTGTACTTTTTGCTGAACTTTTATTACTGTGAATAGGTGCCATTTGTATTTGTAAAACATCATTAAAATCACCATGTAATGAATCAATTTCATTTTCTTTACTAGGAAACAACTCAGATATTACATGTTCATAAAGCATGTCAAGTATTTCATCTTTTGCAGATTTTTGTAATTTATGTTTAGATATATTTTTTCTTTCCTATAAATAATAGATTACATTTTGTAATCTAACTTATAACTTACAAAATTTTTTAGCTCACAACATACATATTAAAACAGTAAGCGTACCAACAATAATATTAATTGCTATTATCTTTACCTCTATTAACATGTGTTAAAGGTACATAAAGTATCATTTACCTTGACTGAAACACTATGTTCTGAAAATGCATCATCATGATGAGAATCAAAACTACTTATTTGATTAGAATTAATATTAAGATCTTGATAATTAGTTTCAGAAAACAGGAATGGATTTTTTCCAATTACTCTTAAATGAGGTATCTGTGTCCTCCATTGTATACATTCTTCTAAAACAGCTGTATTAGTTACTTGTTCACCATCTTCATACAATGTATTTTCAATAGCTTCCCATTGTTGCATAACTTTCCTTGTTGTAATGTTCTCAATTTCTGAAGGACAAAATATATCTGTTGCTGTATTATTTCGATTCCAAGTTGATACAACATCAACATCTTTCCATGTTTTCTTTTTTTGTAAACTTGGTAACTGAAAATGATCGCCTGATTCATCTTGATTTTCTTGGTAATCTCTCAATCTTGATAAGTTTTCAGGAGTTCTTATACTTTGTGTTGATCTAGATTAAATTGCAACTTTGATTTTCATTTGTAAACAAAATTAATATTTAAGAATATTTCATGATAAATTAAAACATAAATTCTGTATCATTAATATGTATATAAACCAAATATAATGTTATTACAAAACATACGTATTGCGTTTAAATTTCCTTTTATGCATTTCATGCTTCCTAAAACATATCTTTAATCAACTGAAGTTATTTTTAATCATTTATCTAATAATCCTTTCGACGTATTTATTACACGAAACCCACACAGTTCACAATAATTTTATTGATTATTTTCATAAAATAATGTCTTTGGTTTAAAGCTTTGATTTGAATCATTCTACCGCCATCAATTCATAAATGATTTAAAAATTTCCTGGAACAATTCATAAAACACGACTTTACCATCAGATAACACCTGATCGACTGAAAATTGTGATTCACAGCACAATTTATATTTTATTCAATCTCATATATACATCGTATAATTTCTATTGGTCAATAAGTACAATGATAAATTTCTCTATAAAATGAATATGAAGTCAATTATACACAACACATTGATTTAATTAGAACAATTTTTTATCTTATCTAGTAAAATAACGCATGAAACGAAAGACAAAATTAAATAATATGTGGTAATTATTACTTCCCTTGAATAAACAACTAGGCGTAAAAAGTAGTTGGTGGAACTGTTTGACAAACGCCGAGAAGAAAAGGAAGCTATTTGGTAATGTTGGTAGCAATTACAGGAAGTTGTAAACTATCCCGTATAATTTATATTATTCTTTTAACTAAATTTTATACATTTAATAATTATTAAGTTTGTAAACATAATTAAATTAATAATATAAACATATAAAACTTTTATACATTTTTATCTACATAGAACTATAAGAAAATAAATTTACAAATAGGGTAAATCATTTTACAAAACTTTAAACTTTTGTACATATAATTATGAAACTATAATAGTGTAATTATTAATATAGGGTTGTTTACAAGTTTTATTTTATTATAAAACATATCACACTTTACTAATGAAAACTAAAATTTTTATTGTGTACTTAATAAATGCTGTTTAAAAATTTCAACAATGTATTATACAAAAGACATTATATACATATTACAAATATACATTATTATCTAGGATTTTGTATAAATTTTGTATTTAACGATGTACGAGCTTTTGTATGTCTTTCAATTCTTGATCGTAATGGAGATTGAAACTCTAATGATACTCGTCGAGAGCTATTATTAAGAACAATTGGAGATAGACTAGATGGTTCACCATAACTCTGCAATTTTTCAAGTCGTTTTTGTATAGCAACAGATTTTGCTGGTTCATTATTTATTAAACTTCTTCCTGAAAGTTCCTGAAGTACGCGATTATTAAATTGTTTGTCTTTTGGTGTAATTTTATCAAAACTATTTCTTTCCGGTGTGTATTGATCTGATATTCTCATCGTCGATTTCTTTTGTATTTCTTCTGAAATTTCTGCTGCGCATTGGTCTATATATGCACTAGGATCCTTTAAAAATATATCATATAGTAATAAAGTAGATGTAAATTATGATGTACATTTGATGTTATAGATATCACTATCTTCAAAATATTTACCGTTATAGAACGCTTCAAATCTTCAAAAGGTTGTTGAAGATAACTTTGTCGTGGATTACGAGTGAAAGTACTTCGCTCGCAACAATATGCCATTGGTATATTCCTCGACGTAGATCGTCGCCATTCTAAATTGTTACACGCAATAAAAGAGCCTATGGTCAAAATTTCTGCATATCCGTAAGAAGACATCCCTTGCCAAAACAATATTGACAAATAATAAGATTGAGAATCCACATATGGACATGCCAAATACATAGCTTGAAAATTTTTCATACCCTTAAAGATGAAAACAAATAGGAATTGTTACAGTTCTTTGAATTATTATTAATATACATGCTATGTTTATTTGAGCAACTTACATAAGGTTCGTTTCCAATAAAAACAACAATTCCTACTGTATCAAATTCCCCATATGCAGGAGCAAAGGTTGATTTATTTATGTCACATAACGCCGTATACGTTCTTTGAGGAAAACTGATATTAGAAATATTTATCTGACTAAATAACGCATTTCGACTTGCAGTCAGTTGAAGTTCATTGCCTCTGTTACAGTGAACAATATCATATTACGCTTCAATGATAATTAAACAACTTTCAGAGATATGAAAAGAATCAGTACCTTTTCGTCGAAGGCATAATGTTACAAATCGATACACAAGTTCCTTCTTTTAAGATATCTGTCACTTCTTCGCTAGGAGACCAAATCGACAGTATAGCGCTTGTATTTTCTTCAACAATGCGAATTTTTAAAACAGGCGTAACTTGCCGTGAAGGAGGTAAACTTTCCTGTAATCGAGACTCCAATTTTTGCCTAAATTTCTCTTCCTTTGTACGGCAGTTATCTTGTAACTGTTGAAGTTCTCGTTCCGAAAAAAATTCCTATGACAAACAAATACGAAAATTTGTAAAATATTAAAACATAGAAACAATTTTTATCATTTCAATTAATACCTCTCTGGATAATTTTTCATAATCTTCGTTCCACTCAATTGCTGCTAGGTCAATACTGTCTGTATCCAAATTATTTTTATTCTTACCAGTATAAAAATATTTCTCAGCCTTAGCGTAAAATGCTTCTATCATTGATCGACATTCCTTTTCATATGCAATATTAGCTTTTTCTTCACACCTAGCGCTTCGGAAAACTAAAATCGTGAAATAGAAAAAATTATAACGATCGGAAAAATGCAACAATTACACACAAGTTATTAAACTCATGGAAATCTTACTAGACTCTCCTGCTAAAGTTTTTTCATGATACAACATTGGATACACTCTCGCAACTATAACTTTAATTTTTCCAATCAAACCGCCGTTTGGTAAAATAGTCTTCAATTTAATGCACATTGGTCCTGAAGGTACTATGTATCCCAATTTCGTATCCCATCTGGCTCTTCTTGTTGAATTTGTATGTAGTTTTAAACATACTTTTTCTGGAACCTAAAAATCGATCTCTAATGTACTGAACATTTTTTACCAAAACTTAAAACTTGAAATTATATTTACTTCCAAAGGTGCATATCCTTGATCACAGTTTAACAATTCACATCCATATGTTAATAATTTTGTTCCTTCTTTTACTTTACCAGATACTATATATTTAATCATTGCCTGATCAAGTGAAGCTTGAACACTGTACCATCCATCTGTTAACACCAATTTCATAGATGGTGTTTTTAATTGGTTAGGACTTTCACTTACAGCAGTTGAATCATCACCCTATAAAATAGAACTGTAAATAATGGTTCCTAGTAAGAGAATGTATTGAAATTAAGAAATAAAATACCTCAATAATGGATGACACACATAAAACCATTCTTTTTGATGCTACATCATCTTTTTCTAAAATTCTTCTTAAAGCTGGTCTTTGAAATCTGTCGATTTCTCGATCGTAACGATATTTCAATTCCATCATTACTCTAGCAGGTGTTAATGCTCTAGAAAAAAATTATCGTTTTACGAGCATCGTAAAATTTATAGACTATCAAAAAAAGCTAGAATTTTACCTTGGTAAAGTGATAGAACCTAATTTTATTCTGTCTACAGATGCCAATTTCCATATAATCCATTTATAATGATTTTCCACCCATCCATTAGGAACTAAGTTAGGATCCACACCTGGACTTGCCAAAAAAGATCTTTTGATTTCAATTATTCCTGCATAACCATTTTCATCTAAGATCAAACAAGCTCCATCTTCTAATTTTATACCATCAATATTATTTTGTACATCTTCCCTGAATAGCATCAAACTTATAAATAATTCAATATTTAATGTACACAAGAAATAGCTGGCCAAAATGTCTCACCCATAAAAATTTGCACACCGAAATTTATATCCCATTGCATTATCAGCTGTTATATCCAAAATGTCAGTAGGTAATTTCCTTTCAATAAGCTAATAATTAAAAGATTAAGAATTAAAATTTTATTAACCAATTAAGTACTAATTATATTTGATTTTCAACTACTACCTCTTCATATGTACATAAAATAGGTTTGTTTCCTTTACTAATTTCTCTCCAAGATTTCTGATTATTGGCTTTAATCTTTTTGTAAAAATATAGCTTACTAATTGTTGGCTTAGGCTTATTTTTTCTTTTTAAACTGATTTGTTTATCCTGTAAGTATAACACGATTAAGATAATACTTTAAAAAATTCCTTTCTGTATTGATATATACAATTTTAAAATAACCATAGCTCACTTGATCTAAAGCAGCTTCTATACGTTTTTCTAATATAGTTGTAGATTGATTTATAAAGTCCAACATTAATTGAGTATCACTAAATTCATTGGTAATTAAAGAATCACAGTTTTTTTCAATGTCTGTTAATTCTTGTATTTCCATTGAAGGCACAGTTTCTTTGTCTATGTGTGAATTTGAACTTGTGCTGTTATCATTTAATTTTTTTAGATTATCTACACAAACAGTTTTGATTTCCTTATTTTTTAATGCATTTGTACTTTTTCTTCTTCCTCCCATAATTTTTCGTTTCTTAGGAATGAACTGTCCTCCTATCACAGGACTAGATGGAACATTATTATCTTCTTCACTTTCTTTTACTTCCTTAGGAACAGTCCATTGCTCTGTAAAATCTAAATCATTTTCATCAGCTAAAAGTGCAGCTGCACTAGCCAAAATTTCATGAGAGATTAAAGAGTTATCAGTTGTTTCGTTAGTTTCTTTGCTTTTTCTAATCTTATCATTATTATCATTCATTTCATCAATATCACAATTTGAAGTGAAGGCTTGTAGAGATACACTTAGATTTTCTTTTTCTTTAACACTTGAACATTTAAGAGCAATTTTTGGACTCTGAAATTCATCACTAAATCGTAACTTTTTAAAATGATTACGTTTTGTTTGTTTATTTAATGTAACATTCTCATCTAAATCTTTCATTTTTCGTTTTTGTAATGGCTTAGAAAATACAAGATCATTTTCAGGGCTTGCCGGAATTTCTTCTTCAAGTAATAATGCTTTTGCTTTTAACAGAGCCTCATTCGTCACATTAATGCATTGACCATTTGCAGTTTGAAATCCAATATTTGATAACTCTGCTTCAAATATATCGGTTTCATTTTCAATCTTCGATGTTTCTTCGTGACTGTCAGCCTCTTCAAGTTCGTCAGCAAAAAGTTTTCTTGCTTTTGATAAAGCTTTCTCAGAAACATTGATCGAACTACCGCCCGCGGTAGTGAAACCGAATGAGAATCCATCATCTTTATTACTAAAACTCATATCTACCAAATTCTTATAATTCATAGAAATATTTTTATTAAATAAATTAATATTTGTACATCAATACTAAAACTCATTCCTTTTTACGATTACAAAACATTCTTCACAGTTACGACATTTGAGACATGGTTCTCCCGATGCACACTGTTAAATGCTGCCACCTACGCTTTTTAGCGTAAGTGTTTAACAAATTTAGCTTACAAAAAATAAAATATGTTTACTATATTTCACTACGATTCGAATTAACTCGTTAAAACAAATATTTAACGAATAATGTTTATTCCTTATTAAATTTTTAAGTGGACAAGTTTCAGATTAAATTTTCTTGAATAACGTCCGTCATCCGTGACTATTGATGACTATCTAACAAACCGGCAAAACATTCATTTAACCTGGACACGTTTCTTCATAGTACTGCATATTATTCGCGCGGGAGAGTAATTTATTTATATTTTTTACTTAGTTAACATGAAGTTCAAGGCGTATACAGGAATTACGTGGTCTGTTTTGGAACTTACGGGCCTTTTAGAAGACGAAGACTCTCGGGTTTATTTCGAAAAATTTAAAAAACATCTTGGTTTGCATCCATTTCACTTAACAAACTTAAATACTGCGTTGAATGAAATCTTAAGCTCGAATTTAAATTCCCATGATCCTGAGTACGTATATAATTTTAATTATATTTGGCAATATTTTTATTTGGATTTTTCTTTTAATGAAAATAAAAAATTAGAAATAAATAACATATTTTTGGTTATGTTTACACTTCTAATTTTTTAACGTGTTCATTATAGCTTAAAAGGGTTTTTGTTAGCTTATAAAAATCCTAAATTATTAACACCGTTGGGAGAAATATTTTATGATACATGCTTCATTCATATCGATATCGAAGCAGACTTTTATATATTTAGACCAGAAGTAGGATGTACATTAAAAGGTACTATATTGGGTTGTAATCTAGTTTTTAAATTATTTACTTATTATTAACAGACAAAGGTTTATAGGATTTGTCAATAAAAAGGGACTGGATCATATAGGGCTTCTTGTACATAAAGCATTTAATGTATCAATTCCAAAACCAGATGATGAAGAAAATTGGCCAGGTGACAATCTTGAAATTGGTCAGGAAGTACGAGTTGTAGTAACATTTATGGATTTTACTAGTAAATTGCCATTTATTCGTGGTGCTCTAAACCCAGAGTAAATATATTTAAATTTCATATTGTTAAATTTTATTTTGTTGTATTATTATTTAGTTTGATTCTGTTTATAAAAATCTTTTATTTTTACAGTGACTATTTACGTGGTTGTAGATTAATGCAAAAGAATATCAATAATAGGAGATCAATACAGAACAATACTAAGAATAATGGTGAAATTTCAGTTGATAAAATTTCAGAAAAGAAAGCTAAACATGCTAAAAAACAATTTTTTGCAACTGATTCTGAAAATAGCTCTGATGAAACTGTACCAGAAATAAAAAAAGAAATTATCCAACAAAAAAAATCAAAAAAGAAATTTGAAGAAGAAGAATCAATTGAGTCCAGTGAAGAAAAGATAAAAGATAAGAGAAATAATAAAAAACTTAAAGAAATTAATAAATCCAAATCTAAGTTGATAAAAGACGAAATTTTACATGATGATTATATAAGCAATTCTACCATAAATGGTGAAATAATAGAAGAACCTGAAAAATTAAAACTCATTGATTCAAAAAGTAAAGTTAGAAAGAAATTGAAAGTTCAGAGTTCTCAGAACAGTATAGAGGAAGATGACAATGAAGAATCTATAATACATTTAGAGAAAGAAATGACAAAGAAATCACCCAGTTTGAAAATTAAGAATAATATTAGTAACATTATACCAAGTAATAATACACTTGAAAGTAAACATAAGATAAAGAAACATTCTTTGAAAATAAAAGATACAGATGACAGTGATGTTTCTGTAGCTAATTTTAGCACAGAAAAGTATATAAAAAATTCAAAAAGTCTCAGCAGAAAAGGTTCAGTTAAGAAAATTAAAGTGGAAGAATTGAATGACATAGACATTTATGAAGTAAATGATGATCTACAAGTGTCACCTAAAAAACGACATAAGAAACATAAATTTGAAATTTCTGAAAGTGAAGAGGATAGATCTATTGAAGAGATTTCAGCAAAGAAACATTCTAAACAATCTAGCATGTTAAATTCTGAACTAGTATTTCAGAATGTAAAAATCAAAAAAGAAAAAATATCAAATAATTCTGAAAGTACCCAAGATGAGGATCACATAGAAATGAACAAAACATTGATAAAAAGTCCTGGTTTAAACACATCTGTGTATAATTCCAGTTATGCCACAGAAGAAGATGAAAATGATACAGTTTCAAAGAAACAGAAGAAACGTTCTAAAAAAGCACTTTTAGATGCGAGTGAAATTAAAATAGAACCTCAGTTTGAAGATGTTATAGTTAAAGAGGATCACATAGAAATAAATAAAATATCGAAAAAACATCTCGATTTAAATACATCTATGTATAATTCCAGTTATACTACAGAAGAAGATGAAAGTAATACAGTTTCAAAGAAACGGAAGAAACATTCTAAAAAAGCTCTTATAGATACGAGTGAAATTAAATTAGAACCCCAGTTTGAAGATATTATAATTAAAGTAGAAAAACATAGCGATAGTGAAGACGTCGTGGCCGAAAACGTTTATTTAAAGCAAAATACAGAGAGTACATTAATAGTTACTTCACCTAAGAAGAAACATAAGGTCGAATCCAGTGATAGTATTGATAATGACGAAGTAAATATAAAAAATGACGTAAAACATTTGAAAAAGAAAATATACGGTGTAAAAGTAAAAACGGAGATGCTTACACCGACTGATGAATCGGATATTGACAGAAGTCAAAAAAAGAAATGCAAAGTTAAAACAAAAAGATTTATCGATAGTTAGAAAACATTAAATATTAAAAATATATATTACAATCATTTAAAATGTATCATGTACTTTCATTCTGATCCATCTTTTTTACAAAAAGATATAATTATAGCTACACACACAGACACACATATATATGTTAGAAAATTTAAGGTGTATATACAAAAACATATGATATATTTACAAGTATATACACGCATAAATATGTGTGTGTGTGTGTATATATATATATTAATTTCATGCTACTGAACAAAAATTGATATTGTATATATTTCATATGTTACTAATAGATTTTAAAAATTATTATTTTTTCCTTTTATGTGTGTTAAATTTTGAGCTTTAGATCATAATTCATCTTTGTTGTGTAATAGTGAGTTTTATCTATACATAATGTACTATATAACAATAAGACATTACTATTAAATAAATGTATAATTATTTTATCACATACATGAATCAAAGTACAAACATGACTTCTAAATGCTGTAATAATAAAATTTTATATCTGATTTTACATGTATAACTTTACATATGTACAAGTTTCTTTTATTGCGAAACAATATTATAAAATTTATAAAACTAGTTTGTAATATAAATAAATTTGAATTTAACACACTGTCCAATAAATTTAAATTTTTTTCAGATTTCCAATAACATCTTTTTCATATTTTAACACATTATAGGTGTTCAATGAGGAACTCATTTTCTGTGAGTATTGTTTCATTTTTTTTATAACATTTGTCTTCTATTATCTTTTTCCATATTTTTCTATAGATACCAATCATCAAGATCATGTTAAAGTACTTGAATTCTTAGTCTTTACACACAAGTAATGATATTAGTAACTTTATGAAGTATCCGATTAGTAAAACAATGTTACGGGTTCTCATGGTATTACTTTTTTTACACGTTGCAGTTCAATAACTGTATGCGTATATACACATACCATTAAACATTAGCAACTTATATAGTGGCATACAATAATTATACAATTTATCTTTTTGCAATATATAAAATCATTTTTAAATTTCCCGCATATCTAAAACATTTTAATAATGTTAATGGTGCCATCTCTCCAAAAAGTGCCCAAACTGGTAACAAATATTTATCGACAAGTAAACAAAAGTAGTAACTGACTTTGATGAGGTCTGCCATCTATCAAAGAAACCCGCAAACAACTCGCACATTTTTACCAACAATAAAAAGAGACAGAGAAAGAACGACATAGCTGCTCCACCTATAGGGTAAACAGTCGAACTACTTCGTTAACAGTTTCAATCATTCTTCAATAGATGGGGCCGCAAACTAAAGCAAACGAGCAAAAAGATAAAAAGATTCAGATTCAGAATAGGCTCTTTTTTAAATAATCAAAACGTGATCAGGGGATCTTAAAACGTGTTTTTCCGCGACAAAAATTTATTCGAAATTTTTTTCATTACAAGAGCAGCTTTGTATGACGAAAAATAAGAATGATAGACAATCAAGATCTCGCGTGGCCCGTGCCGCAAATTTGCTTTCCACATTGGTTAGATTTCAGCGCTTCAAAAGCGAGAAGGAAAGACTTTCATTTGTTTTCTCTCTCGATTTCCCGAACTTGTCCGAAACGCTGAGCTCACGTACACACATCTCCTGTGGTAGCGTGCGGAGAAGAAGGGGGTATTCTCGAGAACTTCCGTCCTCACTCTGGCATCACAAGCGCAACATGTTTTTTTAAAGCTTTTCTGTCAACCCACTAGGTGAAATTAATGAGGTATTTAAGGTTCTCTTATATATTTTAAATTATTGCAAAATATAATAGTAATAATTTCAACAAATGTATTAGCTGCATTCAATTAAACTATTAAGCTTTCTATTGTGCTTGACGAAAAATTAATGCTAAAAAGAACTGTATTAAAATATAGTAGTTTAAGATCTTTAACCTATATTTATTACAATTGTTACAGAAAAATGGCAAGAGAACCGGACGAGGAATTAAGGAAAGCATTTTCACAATTACACGAAAAAATGATTGATACTAAACAAAAGTTAAAGTTAGCAGACTTGCAAATCGAGAAATTGAAACGATCCAAGCAGTTTGCTGAGTTAACTATGAAAGAGATAACCTCCTATCCCACGGGTACAAATACATACGAATCCGTCGGCAGAATGTTCCTTTTGGATAACATGGACAACATTAAAACCAGTCTTGAAAAACGAATGAAAAATGCAGATGAAAAAGTGAAAACGTTAGAAAACAATAAGACTTACTTGCAACAGAACTTAAAAGAGTGTGAAAATAATATCAGAGAAATGATCCAACAGAGACAAAACAAAGATACGTCCGGTTAATAGGCATCGCATTTTTTTCCGAGTATTATTCTCTCATTATTTATATTGAAAGGATTTTACGTTCCTTCATTCTTTTTTCAATTGTACCACTGCATTGTTAAATTTATACATTATACTGTGTTCAATTTGCAGTGTATAGATCGTGAATAAATTGATTCCAATTTTTGTATGTATAATTATCGTAATTGTTTTATCGTATTTATATGAACTTTAAAACATTCTGTAATTTCTATTTATTAATTACACATTGATCAATAAAATGTTTTATCACAATTTTTGTGTGTCAAAGAATTAAGAAGCCTTTAAAAAATCATGAAGTACTACTAATATGATTTCTAATTATTAATTTATTCCAGCAGAATTAACACATACAACAAACAATTTTCCATGTCTTCAATTCTTGTTATATTCAATCATCCTCTTTCACTCACACTTTCGCTCAAAATTTTTTAACTATGTCCTAAAAATTACCTTTAAAAACTTATCATATGTCAACACAGAAATTTGGCAAACTGGTTAACTCGTAAATTAAAATACTCTAGTATGTGTCATATCTGGGGGGGGGGGGGGGGGTAGAAAAGATCAAACAATACACTTACTTAAGACTTATCAATGTTCCAGCGTCTTAATTACATTTATAGTCTCTCTTTTCTTTTTTAACTAATATAATGCATGGGATATGCCATACTATCCAACCTCATTTATATGATAGAATACTATTAACATAGGTATGTATTCTGGTACAAGATGGACTACAATGCAACTTTCAATAATATATACAAAGTATATTTATCGAATCATCATATTACTGAATTCGAATTTAAATCCCACTTTTTAATCGACAGCATTTTGTTTAATTTTTTCATTAAAATCGCTGATCCTTGTGGAATCAAATTACATATCGATGTTGTCCTATTATTGTATACCTTGTTAACATTAAATATCAAATAGACTTTTTGTACCTCTGACTTCTTCCAAGTGATACTTACATAATGTGGTACTCATTTTTTTAAAATTCAAACTAAAAGTTTGATGATTGAAGTGTGCATATTACGGAAAAGAACCTGGTTTATTTATATCGGAACCCATGCATTACAATAGCGTATAGAACTGAAATTAACTTTCGAATGCAATACGAGAACGTCAGTCTTAACTAAAATGATTGCCATTGTTTGTCGTGAATGGTACTGCTCTTTTTTGTTGATACTTTCAATGATGATTTTTGGTGTGTTCAGTATGCAATCCAAACTGAAATCCCTGAATTCTTGATTACACATATTGGAAGGACACGCTTTTGACTAATTAAGTCTTTCTGGCATTCATCAGGAAACTATCACGAAAACAAGTTACGAATAAATTATGCCGAACGATTAATTACTTGAATTAATCAGCGTACCTTATGTTTAACTGCATAGTAAATTCACATAAATCTAGTCTCCTAAGTAAGTTTTTTGCTTGCATTAAGTAAAATGTACTTATCATTATCATATAATACACACACGAGTCGATGAAGGAATATAAATCATGCTCTTAATCAGCTTAAGAAAATAATTTATCCTGATTTCTACACGACCGTATGTGTATAAATACAAAAACATGAAAACTTGATGCTAAACGCCAAATGTACATGTAATAAATACAGGAATAATGTAATTTAAATGTAGGATATTACGTGTATGTGTATGTGCGAGTGTGTATCTGTTTTCGTTATTTCTTTAAACCTTAGCATCTCTTCTAATGAAATTCAGCTAAAACTCGTAATTTACGAAAAATAATGCAGCGCACACGATCTCATTGAAAAGTGGTGTTAATCTGCGTCATTATGAATTCTCGTTTGACTCACTGTTTGATAAGCATTTATTGTTCAAGCTGCAATATAAATTATTTTCATAAATATCACCATAATTTCAGAATCTCTGCAAAACAACTTAAACTTTTATTAAAGTTTTAAGCCTTTGTAAATTATTACAAACCTGTGAATCCTTGTGGTGGTTGACCTGGTACTGAGTATTGCGGTCTAAAATTCCCAAAATTAGCTGCGCCAGCAAATGTAGCAGGCAACTGTCCACCAGAAAAGCCTGCAGGGAATTGTTGTGCTAATAACGCAGCCTGACCTGACTGAGAACTGCTTCCACCTGGTGCAGTAGCCGCCAATCGACTTAATATCGATCTCTCTGACATCTGAAGTCTTTGAGCAACAGGTGGAATGCGAGCTAAAGTGGCTGGTAAACGGCTCACGTCTGATTTCATATCAGATAATAGTTCCTCCAATTGGTTTAATACCTTCAAGTAAAACGAAAAATGTAAAGGTAAAACGAACAATTATAAATATAGTGAAAGAAAATATTTGTTAATCATTAGGAAATATTACTTTATGCAACACAGCATTTGCTGGTTTATTGCCAGCAAGACTTTCTTTACTAAGATGTTGATGTGATTCTGCAAGGCACTCGACTTCAGCAAATCTTGCATTCAGACTCATCGCAGGGTGATTAGGATCCTGCGTTAAATTCAGGTACGCTGCTCTTCTCAACTGCTCTTCTATTACTAACGCCTGTTCCAACAGTTTGAAACGCCGAGCCAAAAATTTATTCTTTATTTCTAAGAAGTTACCCTTGCCCACATCCATCTTGAATGGTTCATTTATTATTGCAAACCTTTAAAATAATATTAAAATAAGCATATACTTCACACTATACTAGAAGACAATTACAGAGTTCATTCAAGGTTACTGAACGGTAAGTCTTACTGCTCTACTCGACAGCTCGTACCATTTCAAATACTTATAATACTCAATAACGGAAAAGAGAAAAATGCAAGAAGAACGTAACAAAAGGATGCTGATAAGCAAAAATATATGAATGTTATAGATAAAGAAGTTCGCAGATTCATAAACGTTTGGAACAGTGTGTAAAGTAGTCTAGAATGAATTATTGAAATAGCCTCTAGTACAAGCATATATTTTCATATTATTATATATTTATTACCTAATATCGTTCTGAATGTCTTGCCAGCGACCATAGCCATGTGTAACAATACCAGCCAGTAACCAATAGTCGTGTCTTCGATGCCATATTTCGTACTCACGACCAGGTACTGCAGCTTTCTCTTCATTCAACCACAATGTATGCAATTCCGTGAAACCACCATCAGCAATATTAAACATGAACTTGCGTTTAGGTTTCATTACTTCTGAATCACAATCCTTTATATCTTTATCTTTACCCTCTTTCTCCTACAACATAAAAATCAACTGTTAATTGTTTCAAATGAGGCACTACTGCTTTATTATTCAACTAGTAAGTACCTCTCGCTTTTCAGTTTCTTCCTCATCGTCTTTAACGATAACTACGTCTTCCTCGGAATCTTGTTTCGGTTTATTTTCATTACTTTCTACCTTTTCGTCGTGTTTCATTACTGACTTTTCATCTTTAACTTCCACCTTATCCTTATCCTTATCCGTTATTTCCGTTTCTATATCCCTCTCTTCCTTCTTCACATCCTCTTTGTCTTTATCTTTCTCTGTATTACTTTCTTCCTCTTCTTTGGAATCTTTCAATTCTTCCTTGACATCTTTTAAGTCAGCACTCTAAAAAATAATAATGTTTTCTTCCTGCAAACTTATCTTGAATTTACTCGATTTTATATAATCACAGACACTAACTTCTTTATCCTTCTGCTCCTCTTTGCATTCTTTTGTTTCAGATGTGTCGGAATTCGTTTTGTTAGATTCATTGGTTGTTATCCCAGGGATAACAGTTGGGGTTGGTGTCGCAGCAGGACTGGGACTAGGTGCATTGGAAGTAGCAGGTGTGGCACTGGTGCTGCTCGTTCCGGTTGCTCCATCTCCACTGCCGTCTATCTTTACAGGTTCCACTGGCTTTCGAATCATTTCAGGCATTGAATAATATCCGTTTATATGTTCAAATTCTTGTACCTACAATGATGACAAGATACTGAAGTTGTTTAAAAAAAAATAATAAATCAACTACAGAAACGTTTACCTTTTTCCTTATAAGAGACATTACACCGATTCTTGTCAAAACATGCTGTCTGCTAAGACCTTCTCTCGGAACACCGTCTGCAAACGTTTCAGCATTGTCCGCGCCAGGTTCGCAAAGGTGCCGCATAAAAAGAGAAACATACGCCTTGAAGTTCTTCTCTGACTTGCCTCTTAGGTCTCGAACCAGCCTGAAATGCGACAATATACTTTAACAGTACTTTAAATTTACTGATTGCTAAACATATTTCGAACGAGTAACTAACCACTGAGAGTTGAATGCATCTTGTGGTGGCATACCGTAACGCATAATTGCGTTCAGGAATGCTTTTCTTTGTCTAGCATTGAAGCCTAGCACCTGAATTAAAAAAATATCACATTGCTGTATTCATGTTTAATTAAGTTTTCAAATATAAGAAATTTTGCGATCTTACTTCAATATTTCCATTAACTCTAGCAAGTAATGGAGGAAGAGGTCGGTCTTTTTCATCCCTCCTCTCCAATCTTCGTCTGCTTCTACGGGACAATAAATCTCCATCGCCTTTTTCGTCGAAGTCATCATCCTCTTTATCGTCGTCACTAGGAGCACTGAAATCACTATTATAATCAGAGAGATTCTCCTGCCAAGGTTGGTCATCTCTTGTGCTTTGGTCTCCAGTTACTCCTCCATCGTTATAGTTCACTTGTTTGCGTATACGCTTGCCTGATATGAAAATGTAATTACCAATCTTTTATTGTTTATATAAGTGGAGAAAAATAATTTATACATACCTTTCCCAAGGGTTCTGGCTATATCTTCTTGCTGTTGTTCATAATGATGCCTCAATAATTTGATCCAGTAAGCTGGATCTGTATTCTCGGCTTCCTGTTTAATGATTTCCGTGTCTGCTTCTTCTTCCGTTTCTCCTTCCTTTGTTACATACGACGCAACCTTAAAAGAACTTAAATATTCATTGGCCCAATTCTCTTTTTGTTCGATACCCTCTTTGCTTCTATCTAACAATTCGGCTACAGCTTTATCATCATAATGAATTGCTTCATCTTCTTTGCCTTCTTCCTCTTTGAATAATTCCTCGGTACCTAACATAAATAAACTTATAGGCACTTTGTAATATTAGTCATTATTTTATAAACCATTTTTCAATATTAGAAATCTTACCAAATCGTAAAATATCATCCAGTTCTTGTTTACTGAAATTAGCGCCCTTTCCACCCATACCAGGTCTTACAACTAAATGTGTTAACATCATTTTACGTTTTGCTACTTGCGTCACTCGCTCTTCAACGGAATTACGGGTTACGAATCTATAGATCATAACCTTATTAGCTTGCCCAATTCTGTGAGCTCTGCTAAATGCCTGAATATCGTTATGTGGATTCCAATCCGAATCATAGATAATTACAGTATCAGCAGTGGCCAAGTTTATACCTAAACCCCCGGCACGAGTGGAAAGTAGAAATACGAACTGCTGCGCTCCTATTCGAAAATTAAATTATTATTTCTCACCCTATAATACGCATATGTCAAAGATAAAGTCATTTTACATACCGGGTGCATTAAATCTATCTATAGCTTCTTGTCGCTGTGCACCCGTGATATTACCATCTATTCTTTCGTATTTATAACCCTCTCCTTCTAGGTAATCCTCGAGAATATCTAACATTTTTGTCATCTGAGAGAAGATTAATACTCTATGTCCATCGTCTCTTAATTTTTTCAACATTTTACTTAATAATACTAATTTTCCTGCTGCTTTTATTAATGCAGATGTTTCGTAAGTTCCATTTGGAGCGGTTGGTGCTTCCTGAGATGCAGCTGGGAATAAATAAGGATGATTGCAGCACTTTTTAAGGTCCATCATAATATTTAATAGCGATACTTGTTGACCTCCTCCTTTAGGATTGAGCGCTTCGAAGTTTCTCGTCAATATATACTTATAATATTTCTTTTGCATAGGTGATAATTCAACGCGCACAATGAACTCTGATTTACTTGGCATATTCTACAAATAAAGATAGCACTTAATAATAATCAATGCAACTACACACTTAATATATTTAATGCAATACTAAAAAGTATAATAAATACCTTTAATACGTCGGCTTTCAATCTTCTCAACATATGAGGTCCAAGTAACTCGTGCAATTTTTTCACTTGCTCTTCTTTCGAGATATCAGCAAATTCATTTTGAAATGCGGCTAAATCATTGAATTTATCGCGACACAGGAAATTCAAGAGATGGAACAATTCTTCCAAATTATTTTGCAAAGGAGTACCGGTTAACAATAATTTATATGCAATATTATAAGATGCCAATAGTCTGAAAAATTTCGACTGGTTGGATTTCAATCTGTGTGCTTCGTCTACTACTAACACGGCCCAATCTATCGAGCCTAAACACGCAGAATCTATAGAAATTAATTCATAACTCGTAAGTAACACATTGAATTTGATTTGGTTAGATCGAATCTTCGATGCTCGTCCTCCGCGAACAGCTCCCTCTTCAAAAGACAATTCATTCTCACGAATTACAATACGACTGTCTTTATCACCTGAAATCGAAATAAAATATCAGATAGTAATAATATCAAAAACCATTCATTTTCATTAATTTTATACTTGCATATATACAATATTGTACTTACCGACATAAGTAACGCAATAGAAATCAGGTGCCCAAGTTTCAAATTCACGCTCCCAATTGATGATAGTTGATAGAGGAACAGATACAAGGAACGGTCCTTTACAATGGCCTTCTTTATACAACGAATAAAGAAAGGTAATAGTCTGGATGGTTTTTCCCAGACCCATCTCATCTGCTAAAATAGTGTCTATGCCTTGACCCCAAGAATACCTTAACCAATTCAAACCCTGTAAAATCATAAAATTATAAAACTTATTAAAAAAAATTTCGAAATAAAAATAAGATATTATAATATCCCAAAAATTCTTTTTACAATTTTTGCTCTCTACTTTTGCTAATTTTAACTTTTGAACCAGTTAATTTTAGCAAAATGGTATTAAAAGCTTTGAAAGAGAAATGTCTAATAAACAACAGAAAGACATTAAAACCTCGTACATACCTCTAATTGATAAGGATGCAACTGCATTCCAGTCTGATCCAAGTACTCTGGTTGTCGCTCATATTTTTTCTTGAGATCTGTAGTGGGTTTATCAGGTGGAGGAGTATACCTTTTAGGTGTTCTCTCCTCATCGTCAATGAGTTCGCGCGTTTTTGACTTCTTGCCTTTACCTGAATGCAATATATATGATCATTTCATAGCTTGTAGTGATGGATGAAAAGAAACGAAAGTAAATAAATTAACCGACTCTTCTCACCCTTCTTGCCCTTACGCGAGGAGCTACCATCACAGCAATTCGCGGCTCTCAGATCCAAATAATATTCGATAGCTTGTTTTAAACCAGGAATATCTTCATGTTCATCCTCCCAAGTTGCTTGATCGTATCCTAATTCCCTCCATTTAACAAGGTAAGTCGCTCGACCGTCCCTTGACAGTCTATGATTAATTACTCGGTGCACTACAAGCCATTCAGGTCGAACCCCATAACGATAGAAGCGTTCCTCTAAGTTGTACTCATCCCTATTAGTAGCACCGTCCTGTTCTTTCAATCGTTTCACGCGGGAATCGCTTTCGTCTAATGGTTCTTCTAATTTCGGTGGTTCGTCCATGTCGTACTTTCGGGAGTAATTTCTAAAAACCATAGAAGAATCTAGAAAAATGACTAGGAAGAGAATTGAACGCAATGTTGTCCGTATAATGAATAGTAGTATACCTAAACATAAGAGGATGGAAAACGTCAAGTTGTAATTCTGTAATCCAGTCACAGTGCCAGTAAGACATGTCTGCCCATTTCACGAAAAATTCGCGCATTCTTCGCTGCTTAGGAGCAGCTTTGCTAGTCGAAGGTTCCTCTGAAGGTGTTTCTGAACATTCTTTCCACCTCCATGTTAAGATCTTTGCAACTATTACAAAAAAAGATGTAATACGTATTTGCTAAAATATTCTTTTGTAATTCTATAAAATACCTTTTCCGCGTATAGGTGGACAAGAACACCTAGGACATTTCCAATCACCATCAGGAATTTCTGAGAGTGGTGGATTCAAACAGTGTGTATGGTATGCACTAGTACAGCTATCACAGCATAGCAATTCACCACCATCTTTACATATTCTACAGAATTCCATATGCTCGTCGTCGTCTTCAGCAGCGCCTGATAACCAAATTATCAATCTCATAGTTCGTTTTGCTGATCGAATCCACATTAATGTGATAGAGAGGACAAGAGGTTCAGGATTACAAGGAAGGTACCTGCAATACCTTCTCCTTCACAATGAGGACAACTCCATTTTCCTTCTGGTGTTTCTTCTAATTCAGGTTCTAGACAAACCAAATGATAAGCTCTGGGACATGTATCGCAAAGAATAATTTCTCCACCTTGTTGGCACACCTCACAATAATCTTGATGATCGGTCTATATAAATAATGCAAACATTATAAGAAATATTTTACAAAAATAAAAAAAGATAATGAGAACTATCAGAAAACAGCCTAATTATACCTGAAGACCTTCCTCTCCATCAGGAAACTTAGACGTGGTTTTCGTCTTTTTCTTCTTTTTAGTCTTGTTTCCGATTTTAGTTTTTGCCTTCCTCCGAACAGGTGGTTCTGCCGGTGGTTCGACACCACTTTCTTCTGTGTTTCCTTTATTTGTTCCGTCTGCGCCAACGGGCTCCTCAGCGTCAGCTAACATTTGTTCAAACTCCATATCTGAATCTCTGTCGGTACCTGCTCCACTACCTTCCGCTTCTTCATCCGAGCTACCTCGTTTTCGTTTTCCAAGTTTGATCTTGAGCGTTGGTACTTTGGAGGTTTTCTTTCCTTTTTTCGTCCTTGATCCTCGTGACTTTCGCTTTCTATCGCTGTCCTCATCGTCATCTTCTTCATCCTCGCCTTCTTGTATCGCACTACTGCGATTTGCTCTTGCATTTCTACTATCCTCGTCTACATTTGCAGACGATACGTCTGCATCTGGTTGTGTATGAGGATTTAGTTCAGAAAAATCACGCCATTTGGCGGCTACTAACATCATAAGTTTCGACATTGGAACCTGAAAATGTACACAGCGAAAACCGCATGATGACGTTATCGAAAGAATAATTACTACTGAATTTTTTATACTTAGAAATGAATTTTACTTTTGGATTCTCCTTTGCTAAAAGTGGTCTAACATGTTGTTGAAATAATTTATATGTAGTTAAGTTCTGAAAATCTGCATCAGTATATTCAATTTGTACATCAGTCAAACCAAATGTATTACAGACTTCCTCGATTGTAGGCATTCCCGTTGTAGGTTCCTGGCTAGGAGGAGCTGGTGGCGCACTATGACTAGATGACTTTCTGGATGAAGATTTTCTACTTTTTCTATTCCCTGTATAATCACTGTCATCTCCAGCTACATCACCAGTTTCACCACCTCCTCCAAAATCACTTTCCTGTACAATTTTAACCCATTATACCAGTATATTAATTGTGTATTTTAAGAAATGAAAACTAATTACATCTCCAGAATCAGATTTTTTCTTTTTCTTCTTTTTCTTTCCCTTCTTGTCTTCACTACGTGCCTTTCGTTTCTTCCCTTTTTTCTTTTTTCGTTCTTCTGGCTCATAATCATCATCTTCTTCCTATATTAAAAAATATATTTTTTGAAATGGTTATCAAAACTTAAACAAAATGAATATAATCTATATATAAAATACTAACTAATCTCTGAGATTCTTCTGCATCAGATGAACCATCTACTTGTTGACTAACATTTGAAACTTGACCACCAGTTTCATCTAAATCATCTTCCCCTAAAAATCAATCACATTAAAAGAATATTATTTCATAAACCAATACAGAAATAAAGTGGAATGTTAAAACAAAACTATTAATAAACACAAAAAATTATATTTAATATAATGCTGATTGTAGAGTATTTACAGCATTTTTAATAGTTTTATGATACAATGATTTCTTTTATACTACTGATATATCAAGCTATATTACTGGCTATCTTTAACTTACATAAAATCAATATCTGTATTCATTACAATGTAAGTTTACAAATAGTCAATGTATAGATATATTCCGTATGAAATTAATATTTCATATAGATCAGTACTACACGACTTCTTAATAATATACATTTTTTGTCTGTTTTAAAGAAAAAATTTAAATATGGAACTTATTCAATACATGCGCAAAAACATTTTGCGTTAAGTCGTCAGAAAAGATAATAAAGAATTCTCGATCGCTATGCAGCAGCTATACTTTGACAAAATTTTGCAATTTAATGTTCCAGAAAATTCGATAAATTTTAATCTATTAATTGAAACATTTTTAGTCGAAATTATCTTTATACACACAATTAAACAATGATAAAAAGTAATTAAATTTAGTTATCTCGATTTTAGTTTCTGTAAGCATAATATAACGTATTTCTAATCACAAATGCGTTAAAAAGCAAAAAATCCTTGACAAGTTAAATCGCTTTTTACAATTAACAGGTTAGGCATTTTCAACCTTTTTTATAAACTAATAAGTCTATTATAAAAGTATACTCTTTAATTGGCTAGAATTTAAACAAGAAGTAGTGATTAAAAGCGAAAAGTTAACATAATTCTAAAGCATGTTATAAAACGAAACATTCGATTCCTACTGATGACGAAACGGAGATGGAGTGATAATTGCCGAATCGATAGTAACGTTTTATAATAAACTGATTTTTTTATTCTACAAATGCGATTAAACCGATAAAACTGGCATAAATACAAAGCTTTTGTTTGAGAGTAAGTATGTGTGCATGCATAAGTATCATTTAAAAACGTACAAGTCATCCAGATCCAATAGACAAAATATATAAATTATTTCAAATTAATCCACGTTCAGTGTATGCTTTGTACGAGAGTATGCGTCCGCCATTTTCTTTGAAAGGGCTCACCACAGTGGACATCTATACTTATATTTATAATATTAGCGTGGATTCTATACTCATTCAGTTTCTTAGTTACGTAAAAAAATGTCGTGAATAAAGCTGGGATTATGGTGTACATCTAAAATTTTTAGTAGGTCTCAGAATACAATCTCTCCAAGAGACTTGTACCGGTTGCTTATATATTACAATTAATTGAATACGTGTGTATAATGAGCACAAACACAAGCGTGTCAGATAATTGAAAAACTCAAGCGAAATCGTGAAATTACTTGAAAATTCCGACAAAAATTAGAAATACTGTTTTGTGTCGTAATTTTCCTTTATTTTACAAGGCTGAATATCGAGCAATGGTTTTTGAAATAATCAAAATATACATAATGAATAAAGCTATCTTACCATTCTATAATTAAAATAGATTAAGATTATACTAGAATTTACTTTGTATGAGAAGACAGTAGGTCTTTTTCAATTATATACATCAAGAGCGATAAAAAGAAGAAATTCACATACAGTTAGTATAAGGGGTTAATTGTACAATGTAATATTTACCAAAAGATAAGTTTTAAACATTATCTAAGAAATACGTCTACGATTGAGCAAAGTACTCCAAGAAATTTTCAATCAGTGATCAAATCACTGAAATTAATGGCCGAATAGTACTGTCACAATTAAAAATGTAATTCTTTCTAAAAATTTCGACTGAATTGTGACAATAATTTAACATCCATGCCTTTACAATTATAGGAACACCGAAAATAAAAGATATTGTAAGAACCATGTGATTTCAATCTAACTACTGAATGTAAACAATAACCTATACTCCAACGATAATTTCCCTTCATTTACAGGGTACTCAAACGCGCCACAACTGCCGTCTATCCGTTAATCCGTTAAATGAGATACCGTCAAAGACTCATAGAATTATTTGACAATTCAAAGGTTAGTTTTTCATTCATCGAAAGAGAATGAAAAATCCAATCAAAACATAGATGAATTGCCTTTTGACATTTAAGCATTACTTGAAATTAATTGAAAATATGTGAAAAATTGCGGCAGACCATGCGACAACAAAACAACGCGTGGAAAACTACAGGACCAATTGACATGGCAGCCATGGTACGAAAAGCGCGCGTCCTGCGTGTTCGAGGATACAACTTTCCGGTACAATTCGTGTGTCCCTACTAGTACTTACCCGCGTAACTCTCGTCCACCTCCTCATCTGACGCCATCCTCTAGTATAGCGGCAGTATTACACTCGAGAAATACCCGAGATGAACCTAATCACTCACTGGATAAGATGCTAAACGTGAAAAAATAGCACAAAAATGCAACATTAATCACGTTTGTAGCTCAACGCTCTCCGCGTTTCAGTTTTAGCGTGCCGTCACTTCGTCTCGTATGTTCACCGATGTACACCTATTGCTGTACGCTTCTTCTCTCACGGGATTCGTCCATTCTCCTCATTCCTCCCCTCTACATACAAATTTTCACTCCCCTTACTTTCCCCTCTTCATCATGAAAAGCTTCGTTTCTTCCCTTTTCGTCCCTTGTCCACACTATTATAATGTGTTGTAGCTGAATGTTATATACGAATGGCTTGTCCAAGTCTAGCGATCTGCATTTTTTTTTCCACCCTTCCCCTCCATTCATTGCCCCATCGTTTGTTGTTGTTCCCTTGCAGAAAATATATTCTAATTCATTTCAAGATTCTTTTTCAATTAGATATATTTTTATGTACACATATTAGTAGCTTATTACACCAGTCCCTGGTCTTCTGTTATTTTTTTATATTTTTTGCTTCTTTTTATTTTCTTTTTTTCATTTCATTTTTTTACCCATTGTTTTAAGCGGATTTTATTCAAAAAGATTATATTTATATAACCTTAATTGATCGATAAATAATCTATCCATCTATGTATAAAATGAAACACCTTTTAAAAAGCTGTATATACCGGTAATAATATGCATCTGGTGAAAATAATATGCTGTTAATTTTTTATGATTGGATATCTGACATTTTAATTTGATACAAATTACAGAATCTTAAATAATAAAATGCATATGTGAATTTGCAAAGTAAACTAAGTCAGCGGTTATATATGCATATGTGTGCTGATATATTGAACTTTTCGATAAGAACAAGAAAACGAAACGTAATCAATGCGCATTTTTTTCCAGATGAAATGCTTATTTTTAATCTAAGTAACATATCATAATGTTATTATGCTATTGATTTTACGCAATATAAATATTTGTTACCGCCTATATCAAATAACACAATTGATCGGTATACCGCGAGAAAATAAAAATTAGGAAATTAGTTATTATCACTTGCCATCGTAATATATTTAAAAACAAATCGTGTTCGTGTCTAAGGTATACATAAGCTAACATCACACATACACACACGATTCTTTATCTAAATTTATGAATTTTTATATTTCCGTTAAAAATAATAATGACTCATCCGATTTTATTTATCTAATTCTTTTCTTACTCTTTTTTGTATTAAGTAAAATATATAAATTTAAGTTAACTTTAGTCATGAATATTTACCTAATTTACGTTTGTATTAAATATCATTGATAATGATTAAATTGTAAGAATTTTTTTGATAAGATTATACTTTATAATGAAATGAAGTTTAATAACATTTGTATAGAAGGAAATTCAACTGATGATTCTATATGAAAAAAGCACAGATTTAGCACAGGTTTAAAAATGTATTCTACCTATGCATTATAATATTGCAAAGCTCTAAATTATAGTTACTAAGCTAACGGTTATCATTTCCAAATCACATAATGCAGGAGCTTCCTGTACAATAACACGTCCCTGTATTCATTTATACCTCTTTATTCATAATTACTAGAAATACGAATTGCTGAGTATTGATAGAACAAACGTTACATGTTTCGCATAGACAGATATCGTCCTGTAACGTGAATGAAAATTTTATTTATATGTTCCATACTTAACAATCTATTTACAGATGAGATACATACACATATATCATGAGGGCTTTTGTATACAAAAGAAAAGAATAAGAGAAAAAGCATTTATAATACTCTTCGTGTAATAAATTTACTCTTTTTACTAAGAGTAACTTGTAATACTAATTTTAGAAGACAAAACATGCTTCATATACATATCATTTAAGAAATTACAATTTACAAAAGGATATAATAATTCGTCTTCAGGAATGAATAGAAGCAATATAATACTATATGGAATGAATTAGGATTTTCAAATTTCAACAATAATTAACAATCATTCAACTGGTCACAGAGTTATTATACACACTTCAAATATTTAGATTCAAGTATTTAAAATCGTTGAAATTGCTTTCTTAAGAAATTAAATAAAGTAAAGCTTTTGATTTTATGTAGTTCAATTAATCATGAATTTGTACTACATCCATCTTCTTTCATATATTAATGAAATCTAACATTTCATTGAAAATATTTCAATCTAGCATACATATGGTACATTTCTATGCATACACATACATATATTTGTTTGTAATGAATAAAGAAATATATAATCATGAGAATTACTTGCAAAACTTCTGATGAATATCATCTATCCAATTATTCATACAAATCGAAATGGATTTGCAAAGATAACAAATTATATGCAATGTTATTATATAAATGTAATCTAAACTGAAATATTTAGTTTGCTCAACCATAATCAACACTCAGAGCACTGAGCCCTTTTTTCTTAATAGCTTCTGCCACAGCTCTTTCTAAAAAGTTCTCTTGCTGATTATCCTCATCTATTTTATCCAAATCCCAGTCAAATCGGTTATATCCATCTGTGCTTTTAGAGTTATTTAGTCTCAATGAATCTGTAGATGTAGTGGCTATAGAATTTTCAAAATTTCCGACACTTTCTATACGATTAGAAGGGCAGGAACAATGTACATCTGTATATTCATTGTTGGTCCAATACCCTGGAGCTTTATCACTGTAAAAAGCATTAGATTGAGAGATAAGTCCAGTAGACTGAACCAAACCATGATTACGAATTGCCATCATAACTGCAGTATCTTCCATGTCATTTCCCCTAAACAACTGAAATCTTGATTCTTCTAAAGAATAGGAAGATGAAGTTCCCATAATGTAGTTTTCTAGTACTTTGTTGATGGTATTATCTACATATCCTTTAGCCATCTGACAAGCTTGCCATCTCTTTAACTTCTCTCTTGCTAATCTTTCTACATCGTCATACTCAATATTTTCTGTTTCTTCTATTACCTCCTCCTTTCCAGTAGAGTTTTTTTCCTACAAAATAAGCCTTTGGTGGAGCATATATTTCAAACATTGAAAAATTTTAATTTGCCAAATTCTTTACAAGGTAGTGAAAAATGTAACTGGTATACCTTATTGGGTATTAAATGATATATTACGACTAGGTATACTACATAATTACCATATCCCAAATCGTATCGTTGGACTTAATAAGTCGCGTGCATTGCCGTTTTGGAGGAGCAGGTCTTTCGTGATCATCGGTGTCTGATTCCTCAACGTCGGTCGCCATTTTCTCTATTTTGTATAGAAATATATCGTTCCTTCTTTAAGCAATTTAAATCAGGCTAAATGGATTTGTTAATGATACTACTAGACAATCATCGAAGGAGGACTTAGAACGACATTGCAAAAATTCGCACTACTTCCACTAGCTTTCTTCGACATTTTTCTGTTGGAAAAATAATGAATCTCCGTTGTACATTTAATAAATTTTAAATCATTTTGGTGTTTACAATTATGAATGTTCTTTAAGATAAGAGTAACCCTTAACATAAAAATTTAGTAATCACAAACAACTGTCAGAACTCAAGGGAACAAATATCGCACACAATCAAATGGTAAGAATCATTTTGACAGCTTCAAAATGGCTACTTTATCATTAGATCTGTATCACGTACAAAATTAAGTTGCAAAGAAACTTTGTAATTGATTAATCTGTGATTATAATTTTAAAAATATTGTAAATGAAATCATATACAAAGTAAAGTTGGGAACTCATTTATATTTGAATCAGTCCACTTAGATGATGTTTTGACTACAGTACTAAACATTTTAAGATGGCGTAAACATGTGTTTGCAGTGTTCAGAGGAATTTTGACGTCTGGTTCTGTCAAGCACATCATTCTATACATTGTTCAAAGTAAATTTATCTTGACACTTTCGTTGAATACTTTAATTGGCATGGCAGCCTGTGGAGAATATATTCGCAGTCAATTTCCCACGATTGATGACGATTTGTATAAATATGTCGAAGGTATATTTTTAAGGAATAACCTATGAGCTACGAAACATTCGTTATTTAATGCATAAACGATACAAATTTTTAATCAATAAATATTTTGTCCTATGAAGGTATATTAGATAGTTCTAAAGATGATTTTGAGGATGGTGACGAAGTTTACGAAGCAATAGGAGAGGTACTACACGAGGTTGCAGAAAAACCAGAGAATGAGGTTAGGTCTGTAAACGTATTCATACTTGGCATTTTTTTGTAATATCGTTAATCATGTACTATCGATATTGTTAAATTCATTTTGACCACCAACTTTATTCCTTGTAGTTTTAATTTTAATTTAAAATTCCCCATAATATTTTAAGTTAATAATACTTTTATATTATTTTTTACCTGGTGTTCAATTTGGAAACTTTTTTCAGACAAATATGTGTGAAATTATTAGAAATGCTAAAAGGAAATTCAAATGATGGAGATGTTGAAAAGAGAAAAAATGGGGTAAATAAAGTATTAAATGCTCCGATTCATCTAGGAACTATGGCTGCTACTTTAGAGGCTCAAGTAGAACAAATAAAAAGTATATGGGTCACCACCAGAGATGATGCTATGGTAAAAATTTTGTGAATAAATTTACTGACTAGTAATTAAATCATGCTTAAATTAAACTATTTCTTAATAGAAAGTAGATGCTAAAAAGTTGGAAAAAGCAGAGGCAAAGTTACAGCAGAAACAGGAGAAGAGAAGTAATAATGAATCAAGTGGAAAAATTAATATAATAAGCCAAGGTATAGAATCGGCTAGCGCGAGTCAAATGACAAGTAAAAAGGACAGCAGAATGGAAACCAAGGGAGGAGTAAATAAAACTCAAGACATTAGGATAGAAAATTTCGATGTAGCGTATGGAGATAGAATTTTACTTCAAGGAGCTGATTTAACACTTGTATTCGGTAGACGGTATGGCCTTATTGGTAGAAATGGACTCGGTAAAACTACCTTGTTACGAATGATATCTAGGTATTAAAATTATCATAAAATGCTTGTCTATGTATTTTATATGTTATTTATTTTCTTATATTATGTAACCTTACTTATTTCAGTAAGCAGTTAAGAATCCCATCCCACATAAGAGTTTTGCATGTAGAACAAGAAGTTGCGGGTAATGACACTTCTGCCCTTGAATCCGTATTAGAGTGTGATCAAGAAAGAAGTATGTTGCTTAGCAAAGAAGCAGAATTACAAGCGGCGATCGAAAAAGATGGTGGTAAAACGGGAGATGCATTAGATGAAGAATTAGCTAGAGTGTACGAAGCAATGCAGTTAGCTGAAGTAGACAAAGCACCAGCTAGAGCTAGTGCAATTTTATCAGGACTCGGGTTCTCCGTTGAAAGACAATCGTGGCCAACTAAAGCTTTCTCTGGTGGTTGGAGAATGAGACTGGCACTTGCAAGAGCACTGTTCTCTAGACCTGATCTCTTATTACTCGATGAACCGACAAACATGCTCGATATTAAAGCAATATTATGGCTTGAGAAATATTTACAGTCTTGGCCATCTACTTTACTTGTAGTTTCTCACGATAGAAATTTTTTGGATACGGTACGGATATTCGGATTTTTTATAAATTGTCGTTCATACTTTTTGAGATCGTAAAATTTAAGTTTATGATGTATTTAATAACAGGTACCCACCGATATATTATATTTGCGTGGACAAAAAATCGAAGCATACCGGGGTAATTATGAACAATTTGCAAAAACTAAAGGGGAACGTGAAAGAAATCAACAAAGAGAATATGAAGCCCAACAGGCTAAGAGAGCACATGTACAAGAATTCATTGATCGATTCCGATACAATGCCAATCGTGCTTCTAGCGTACAGAGTAAAATAAAAATGTTAGAAAAATTGTAAGTTTAACATCCAGCTAAATAACAAGCTGAATTTTATGGGATATTTTACAAATACCATCATTTTTAATAGGCCAGAACTTAAGCCAATGGAGAAGGAAGGAGAAGTAACTCTTCACTTTCCAGATGTTGAGCCATTAAGTCCTCCAATATTGCAACTTAATGAAGTTGCCTTTAGTTATACTGGAGGAACTGATTCGTATATATTTAGCGGTGTTAACCTGACTGCTGGCTTAGAATCTCGTATTTGTATTGTGGGAGAGAATGGTGCCGGTAAAACCACACTTTTGAAGATTATAACAGGTGCATTAAGTCCAACACGAGGCACGGTACACCTTCATAGAAATTTAAAATTTGGATATTTTAGTCAGCACCATGTAGATCAATTAGACATGCGTGTATGTCCAGTTGAATTATTACAAAACCATTTTCCAGGTGCAAATTAATTTCTAATTTACACATAAGAGCTATTAATATTAAAGAAATTTTATAAAATGGTTTTTTGTTTAATTGTATTAGGAAAACCAATCGAGGAATACAGAAGAATGCTTGGAAGCTTTGGAATCAGTGGTAACTTAGCTCTACAAACTATTAGTTCTTTGTCTGGTGGACAAAAATCAAGAGTAGCATTTGCATTAATGTGTGCTGCTATGCCAAACTTCTTGGTACTTGATGAACCTACAAATCATCTTGATATTGAGTCCATCGAGGCTTTAGGCAAGGCATTGAATACCTGTCAGGTAAATGTTTTCTTTTTTTTTCTTTTTTTTTTCACTCCATTTTACTATATCTTATATTTTTCAGGCGGGTGTTATATTAGTTTCACACGATGAAAGATTAATTCGCATGGTGTGCACTGAACTCTGGGTATGCGCAGAAGGTTCTGTTCGATGCATAGAGGGTGGTTTCGACGAGTATCGTAGGATCATTGAAAAGGAACTCGAAACGTAAAAATTGTTTGAATGTAATTGCATTACGAACTTTTGCACTGTCCTGAGTTAAGTTACCGATGTGAAAAATTTGATTAAGTCAAATAAATATAAGATAAAAACGAAAGTTCATTCTTATACTGAGGCGATGGATATTTCTGGTTTATTTATCGACCCTGTCACAAAGATTATATTACCTATTTTAAATAACATTGTGTGTATTAAGAATCATGTTTTTACATATACATACATACGTGCATATGTATATGTGTGTATGTATTTCATTATTAACATGGAATTTGCAAAATAATCTGAGTCTTCGATTTTCAATAATGTAGAATTAGAAGTTTCACATTGTTCAACTGCCAGCTACAATAAACTACATCTTTAAAAAAAATGATATTTAATATTGTACATTAGTTAATAATAAAACATCGTTGTTATAAATAAAATTACGTAATATTCTGTTCTTTTTATAAAATTATTTATAACATTACATCGATAAACCAATGTGATGAATTATATATACAGGGTGTACGCGCTAAGTTTTGTCACCATTTTTTAGGCATTTCCAGTAGTGCAATTAAAAAATGTTTTTTTTTGTTAGATGGTCTACATGTTCCCATATTCCTAAATCTCAATGTATTAGATAACTCTCAGTATATTAGACTTTTCGTTATCGCTACAGTTACACCGTCTTTGTTTACTTTCATTGCTTCCCATGTTATGTATGTACGCTTCACAGTCATCAATCTAATCAGCTCATTGATAGTATTGCTTCGGGTTAGCTTAGCGTATTGCGATTTGATCTTCTAAAATGAGTAAGTTTTCAATTACTGAAAGGTGTGATATGCTATCTGTTTTTAATGAATGTGGAAAAGAACTTCGGAATCGCATAACAACTGCTTGTAATGATATAAACCGAGACGCTCTCATTACAGCGACAACGAAAAGTCTAACACAAAGAGCAGAACTCTGTATCATCAAAAATGGATCGCAGTTCGAACATCTGATGTAACCAGATTTTTTTATAAGAAATAACTCATCATTAAAATTAAGTTTCTACAAAATTTTCAAGTTTAAGGTCATTTCAAGGTCATAGTATAATACGTGGTTGAATTTGTCTTGACGTAAACAATAATTCTGTGATATCAGAAATATATAATGTCATTTATAAAAATCAAGGTCATATTGACTTTTTTACGTAAAAAGCATGTTTTGAGATTTAGGAATATGGGAACATGTAGATCATCTAACACTAAAAAACATTTGTCTGAAACATTTTTTAATTGCACTATCGGAAGTGCCTAAAAAATGGTGACAAAACTTAGTGCGTACACCCTGTATATATATATATATATAAATATATATAATAATATATATATAAAACTCATGAAATTAAAAAGCTAAAAACATTTTATTTTTTAATAAAAATTTAATAAAAATAAAATGTTCATAATCCATGATAGTTAATTATTTTAATACTTTTATTTCTTTTTTTTCGTTTGTCTAAATTATCCATTTCGTTAAAATAATGGTTTCAAAATTATTAAGACTAATCATGTAACATAATAAATAAAACAAATTACTTGGAAACATTTAATGTGCCAAAGAAGTTATATTGCATTGCCTGGTTAACCACCAGATGATGTATTTAATGGTACCATTGTATTGGATAGAGAAGACATTTGCATGGGTGGTGCAGGAGCTTGTTGTTTTGCCGCTGTAATTTTTAAATATTTCTATTACTTTCTTCATAAAGAATTTTAGCTTCACTCAATGATTAGCAGATTACTATTAGTGCTTTAACATGCAGTTAGATATTGTGCATCACTCAACACAAATAATTACCGTCATCACAGAAAACTTCTTTAATTAATTTAGATGATTACATTACAGACATGCACTTGCTATTAATTGCAATTCATAGTTTATTAATTGCTTATAATTTCTCGATGTAGTGCGATACGCAATAAGTAATTGGAATAATTAAGTTAGTACACAGTTTAATTCTCATACTTAATTTTACTTTGTACCACTCAAATTTACAAGCAAGGAAACATTTTCCAATCATGCATAGAAACAAAGCCAATTGATTTGTCTACAAGCCAGAAATTTAGTCTATTGATTCATTGTTAGTATTGAATCATGCGAGAAGCAATGAATATTTTTAAAATGTAATTGTACAGCAAATATTTTTCAGATCAAACTAAAACTTATGAAAATAATTCAGCGGTATACCGTCTAATAGTATGATTTAAAAAAGAGTATGACTGATTTTCAAGAATATCATTATTCTTACCATTTCTGCTGCTATAGATCTTTGTGAACCCTTTGAACGGCTCCGGCGGTGGGAAATTTGCGATAGAATGAAACATATCAGCAAATCGTATCTCTAAATCTAAAGCGCTCATTGTTTGTCCATTACGCATGGAAGAACTCCTTGTAGGAGGTGTTGGCGGTGGCGGTGGTGGTGGAGCTAGTCTCTGATGAGTAGGAGCTGGACGATGCGGAAGAGGTGGTGGTGGAGGTGGTATACACGGAGCACTAACAGTAACTCTAGAAGGTGGTGGTGGGGCCACTCTAGTTGCTGTAGAGGTTATGCTGTTCATCCTAGAAGTGGGAGGAGAGGGAGGTTTCGCAATTGGCGGTCTAAGAATTCGATTTGTAGGCCTTGATTGAGTTTCATTCAGGCAATCCTGAGACTGATGAAGAGAAGGTGGAGTTGGAGCAAGTACAGGAGGTGATCTGGGCAATCGCATACTTTGTGCTCTTGACACACTTCCTCCAGTAGTTAAATTCAATTTTTTAGGAGGTGGTGATGGTTTATGCAGTGTAGATGAAGAAGTTGAAGGTGGTTTTGGTGCAAGAGTAGGTTTTCCATATCCTTTAGGTACTTCTATATTAGAACTTGCAGAATCAATAGTACATTGTCCTTGCAATGAGTTGACCTTCTAAAATGTTACATAAAACCTTAAAATCTATCCAATAGTTTTTTTTCTTAAATATTTTTACCTGAGCAAATATCTGTGGTTTTTGAGTAGCTGGTGGTGGAATTGGAGGTGGACCTCGTTTTACATTAGGAACTGTTGATTGACCAAAGTTTGTACTATTTACACTGTTAGTATTCTTTTCACTTGAAGTTCTGAGTCCTATTGGTTTTAATTTAGGCATTCCACTAGAAAATAATCCACCTAATCCTATAGGTCCTCCATTACTTGTATTAACACCACTGCTTATCACATTAGAAATATTTTCCCTACTATTTGAGGAAGAAGAATTGCCAGGTTCACCCCTTATTTTACCTAGAAGAATAATAATAATTATTGCTATTACACAAGCATCATTCTCAAGGAAAAGATTATTCTTTTTAACATACCACTAATTACAGGAGCACTCTTATCTACAGTCACAGTTTTTTTTAGGGATTTCCCAGCTCTAATTGATTGAAGAAGTAGATTCCTACTTTGATCTGCTACACCAGTACTAGATGTATTAAAGACAGGAGGTGGAGGTGGAGGTGGTGCAGGCATCCTTATTTAAAGTTTACAAGATTATTTTCCACTCCTGATAAAATCATATAATAAAATTAAAAAAATTAATTTAGGTAAATTCAAACCGATATTTTCGATCGTATTAAAACAAATAGTAGAATGCACAATGGCTGAAGTACATTTTAAAAGATAAGATTAAACCTCCCACCGAGAATACAAACACAAAAATAATTTCTATATTTTCTCGGATGTTCTACAACCACATTAATAAATTTTACGCTCTAAGGGCGTACGTCGAAAGTCTAACGAGATAAATCAGGTATTGTTTACCTAAAATTGACACAACGATTTTACAGCCAGAGCGGAACAATCTTTGAAACTACCGCACTTTGTTTCCGTTTCAGATTCACTATGAACGAACAAAATCCACAACATTCCAAAATTTTCCAGGGCTAAACGATTTAAGTGCACTGGTATCTTTTACAAGTGTTAGTCAAAATCGACCCGTCATACGTACGAATGGTTGAATTAATGCACATTCCGATAAGAGTCATCCATTTGTTTATAACATAGACGAGTCATACTTAATCGAACGTGCATACGTAGAATACACCTAAATACACCATACCTGAAACCTCCTTAAAGTTATGCCAGTGAAACGAGAACAGTATCTTTCCGTTGTAACGACTTTATTATTGGCTATAAGAAAGGAAATGTATATGCTTACTTTCTGTTAAAAAAATACACATCCGTTTTTAAAGAGATCAATTAATTAATTATTTATTTATTTATTTGTGAACTCCAGAAGTTAAAATTTAGCTTCATTAATAAGAATTATTGTTTTTTTTTTAAATTTATTCAAAAGCTGATGAAGTAATAGATTGTAAAAAAAAATTGTATTACATAAAAAATAATCTAATAAGACGCTGTTATAAAAATATGAATACAAAAATTACAAAACACATCAATTCAACAAACAGTATGTGTAAAAAATTGATATATAAAAATTAATGATACAATGAGGTTTTCCGAAAGATAAATCGTTTGTATAAAAAATAAAAGCAATTAAACAACTTACCCTCCATTTTTTATTCTTTATGTTATTTTATTTTAATAATGTAACTGAAAAGATTAATTTAATGCAATATTAAGGTCCCTACGTGCCATAAAGTTTTTGTTATAATAAGGTGAGAAATTAAACATTACATTTATAATATCAAAAACCGTTTATAAGTGTAAAATTCATTTTGTGCAAAAGATCTCTTTTTTTACAATTAATATACAGTTATTATACATATTTACAGAAGTTTTTCATTAATACAAAAATATATCATGCGCTATATCGAATTTTAATCCCTGTAAAAAGTTTCCTTTCTCCTTTTGCTTCATCTTGAATGAAGCAAAATCTTTGCAAACCACCATAAACAATGTAACACTACTTAGATTTTTTTAAATGTTTCATCGATGTCGTTAACATAACAACCACCAACATTTCAGTCAACAGTTTTTTATCCTAAATCTTTTGGTGCCAGAGCACTAGAGAACCCACATGGTTTGAATAAGATCCTATGCATTTTTTATTCGTTCGTTACATGATTGGTTGGCTGAGGTTTTATTTCATCCATTTGTTCAGAAATAACGATATCAGATTGCTCTGTTTCTTTGTGTAGAGCAATAATAATTTTTTCTTCCGTAGAAGATTGACTATCAGAAGAACCTTCCTGCGTCGAAGTAGCAGCTTCCTATAATAAAACAGAAACTATCAATACTTTCCTATGTGTATTTTTATTTTTTCGTTCGATTATAAATAAATTAATCAAAATTAAACTACAACTCTTCTTACCGTACTTCGAATCTTCGTATGTGTTTTTATATGTTTTGTCAAGTGGTCTGAACGCATGAACTTTTTAGTACACTCAGGACACTGGAATCTCTTTTCACCAGTGTGAGTTCTACGGTGCCTCTGAAGCTCATCCGATCTAGTGAATTTCTTACCACAGAATATCCAACTACAAACGAATGGCCGTTCTCCGGTGTGCCATCTCAGATGAGCTCGTAGGTGGCTCGTTTTTCCATACACCTTATTGCAACCTGCTATGTGGCAAACGTGTTGTCGTTTCCTGGTCATGTCTCTATTTCTATTCAAACAGATTTAAATTTTCAACTTATAAAATTATTACAAACTCAAGTAAACATCAACTACTTTTAAAAGCCTACCTATCACCATCACCACAATTAGGACACGTACAAGCAACCCTTCTACGATGTTGCTTATTAGAATCCGTTTCAATGCTTGCAGACGTTGCTGTGGTTACTTGATGCTGATGCGATGTGGGGGTGGGTGTCGTTAACGTGTTATTTGATTGAAGAGTTTGCAAAATCTGCCACTTTGTCGGATCGTTCGAGTCTAATTGTACAGTTGGAGCAGCAACGATAGGTGCAGCTGCACTAGCAGGTAATGTTTGAACGGTAGCTGGTTGAAGAGCACTTGCAGGTATCACTTGCACATTACCCAAACCTGGAATATTTTGCACAGGTATGGACTGAAGGAAACCATTCGTCGCATTCATTCCACCAGCAGGCTGAAGTTGCATTATACTTCCACTACCAACGCCCCTCATCATGTTACCTTGCTGGGCAGTTAAATTTGCTAATGCCGATGCAGGAATTAGAGTTAGCTGTTGTGCTTGTGTTCCTGTAAAATACATGTATTAAAGTGTTAATACGTTTCACCAAATACAAAAAAGAATGCACATACTTGTTGATATACACACCTGCAATTGTTATAGGCTGAACAGCAGGCTGCGTTGATTGAGCAGTAGGTATATGTATAACTTGACCACTAGTTAATTGTCTGGCATCGATACTGGTTACTTTTATATCACCTTCAACTGTTTCCGGTGGTCTTGTTAAAGCCGACAACGTTTGCACATCGATTTTTTGTCCATCCTTCGTGGTAATTACATTACTGCTTCCTTGTACTGGTCTTCCAAGTGTACCAATTCCAAGCACCTACATAAATATAATAAAAATGAACTTTTAATAACATATTCGAAATATCATTATCCTTCTTGATAAAATATTTACAATATTGTACCTGAACGTTACTTGGAGTTGTTACTGTTGTACTCCAAGTTGCTACAGTCGATGATGGTGCAGATGATTGTTGTGCTTGCTGAACTTGTTGCTGCTGCTGCTGTTGTATGACTTGCTGTACAACTTGCTGCACTTGTTGCTGCTGCTGTTGCTGTTGTTGCTGCTGCTGCTGCTGTACAGATTGCACTACCTGAGGTTGAGCCTGTTGCACTACTTGTTGAGCTTGTTGTTGTGCAACTTGCTGCGCTACTTGTGTTACCTGTTGACTCTGATATCAGAATTGTTTTAATAAAACATTTAATTACTATAGTACATTAACTTATTTTTTTATATTCACCTGCAAACTTTGAAGTTGAGGTAAATTAGCAATTTGTACTTGCTGAATTTGTCCATTTGGTGTAATTATTTGGGCCACTTGCGGAATTTGCTACAAAAGAATGTTATTTTAAATGATGTTAAGAGATTTTTATTCACGTGAGCAACATACTTGCGTAATCTGTGGTATCATTTGTGTAGCAGGCACATTGAAAACACTAGACAGTGCTTGAACTGGAAAATGCACTGTTTGATATACTGTCTGTCCATTACTGGCAGTCACTGGTACTTGAACAGGCACAGTCTGTTGAACATGTTGCATAGGGAATTGAAGTGGTCTAACTTGTACACTTTGCCCTAAATATAAAAAATATTGAAATAAATTGTTCAATCTTTATAAAGTATATCAGATAATTATGAATTATATACCTGTTGGCAATTGAACAGTTGGTCCAGTAATATTTTGTATAATAGAAGTAGGAAAGACACTGGGTGCTCTTATCAAACTAACTGGTTGTGGTGTAATAATAGTCTGGCCATTGGCTAGCTGCACTTGTTGGCTAGTAAGTTGAACTTGTTGTCCATTAGCAGTGGCAAATTGCATGGTAGGTTGGCTTTGATGATGCCCTCCTGCAGCAGACATTGCAGAGGATGGAATAAAAAGTGCTTCTTGGCCATCGATATTAACTGTTTGCATCTGTGGTATAACACTATAACTGAGTTGCTGTTGTGGCTGCTGCTGTTGTGATTGCTGCTGTGCTTGTTGCTGCTGCGTCTGTTGCTGCTGTTGTTGAAGAGCAGCTTGAGTTTGAGTACTGATCAACTGAGCACCCTAAAGCAATCATTATATCTTAAAAGGAGAAACAATTGAACCATTTATCATTCTTCTAAAGGTTACTTCTCTCACCTGTAAAAATTGTTGGGGCAAAGACTGCACAGAGATGGTTTGTGTTCTTTGTTGGTCATGTTGTGGTTGTTGAGTCTGTAAAGGCACAAAATTTTGCAATTGCTGCAAAGTAATAACTTGTGGCTGCTGTTGCTGCTGTGCTTGTTGTTGAACATCTTGCTGCTGTTGTAGCTGTTGTAGAACATTTGCGCTTAAGAAACGAATCTGAGGTTGAGCAGTTTGTTGTTCCAATTGTTGTTGTTGCTGCTCAGTTTCATCCTGCTGCTGTTGCTGCGTCTGCAAGGGATCATGTTCCTCTATCTCCTCCTGTCAAGTAATTTTAATGTTTCTTTGACTTCTGCTTGCTTTATTTTTGTAGAAAGCATCAAATAAAACTTTTCAGTTCTCTCACCTGAGTGATACTTCTTCCATCTATGCTTCGTTTCATGATGAATATATTTGTCTCATATACTTCCTAACGCAAACAACGCCGACGTCAACGCTAAATTTACGTTGAGCACCTTTATGCTAGGAATCCATTCTTCGCTATACCAAATCAGACTGACTATTTAATCCGCAATATGTAGAAACACTCGATCGACGAGCGTTTAGTCTGGAAAATTCATTCGCTAATTAAACCTGTTCTATTCTACCTCATGTCTATTTAAAACGTGAATCTGCACCGACTTAGCTATAATCGTAACGACCCTGCCACTCGAACACTGCATCTGGCTTCGTTTCTCTTTTTTCTTTATTTCCAATCAAACTGCACACACTTTATGACCTGTATTTTGCAATTTAATACAGAAACATTAGTCGTGAATCGAATCCCCGAACATCCAACGAGCAAGAAACATCAGTGACTTAAACGATATCGACACGTGCGAAGACCACTCTCCGAAGACAAAGAAGGCCAGAGAGCACTCCTCGAAAACCTAATCGAGGACCGCCTCTCTACGCCCCTGTTCCTGCCGCCCCACCCGCCGCCGCTCGAATATCGTACGCCGTGGCAAGGACGCGCATAACACCGACACAGAAGCGCACCGTGTGTCGTCACACCCGCCTACTTAGTCGTTTGTCGGCTGTCCGTTCACTCACACGCTCACGTACCTGCGATAACGGGGAAGGCAGCCTCACGATGCAGCCTCCACCCACTTTGCACATGCGACTCCACCTAACTCGCGAACGGCACGTGGCTCCTACGCGGAAACGTCTACGCTGTGCTCCCGCCACTCGTTTCTTCTTCGAGAATGGGGATAGCACCCCTTATGTGTCCGTTACACTTATCTGTTTAGTTTTGTAGTTACTTCTGGAGCGGCCATTGTAGGATGCAATGAACGATTAAATCTCTATTGTTTTTACAATTTTATAATCCTACGGATTATGAAAAAATTTTAATAATAAGCAAAAACAGAAAGATAAAAACATTGTTCGATAGTAATGTTCGTTACTACTGATTGCAGATAAACGCACACACGTACACACGAGAAACAACGTGATTCGCGCGCGCGCGCACTATACGTAGCGGGCGATCTCGGTCAACGATCTACGTTCTCCTTCTTTGGTCGATACTTTTGCTTGATAGATTCAAAACCTTTCTCCTTCTGATAGTATAGTGATTATATGAAATAAAACCAAACTAAAAATCCATCATTTGTCACTAACTTAGTTTATTCCTTTGGTAACATTAAAAAATAAACGTTACGTTCAAAGTTGCCGCCAAAAGTTATAGATATGGAATGAACCAATATTCCCTCCTCGCTCGGCAACACTTGGATGCAAAATTATTATCAAGTTTTTCTGATTGAAAGTTCTCGAGCAATGAACAATTTTACGTTGGTTTCGTATCACCTGCCACACGATCCAATTTCAACGTGATTTTAACACGTGTACGTAGACCCGCAACACGTTGGTCGGCCGTCCCTCGCGAAAACAGGGCTACGAATACCGCTATGAGAGGACTACTTTCGCCGTGGGGCGGTACACAAGGTGGCAACGTCGCCGTCCGCCAAGTGATCGGACGAGAGCTCTGATTGGTCGCTGCTTGTTCACGATAGCTGGCAGTTAACAGAGGTTCGTTAGACAGGGGCGTACGCAGGAACCGTCGGACGCCCACCCCGTCAAAGAGGGATAAACGATACACACCTCCTACTTTCTCTGGCCTTCCTTCCCCTCTTTTTACCGGTACCACCCGGTCAGGGCCACGTTTGAGTGGGATCAAAAGCAGTGATCGGTGGCTCGTCGTTAGGGGTATTCTCTTTCTCATTCTATCATGCGATATGGTTACGTTGCCAAATAACAATTGCTGACCTGGAGAAGGGAGGAGCTGTTCATACTCCCTCGTTATGCCGCCGCCCTTCTTTTCATAATCAGAAAGCTGCAGGAATCTCTCTTTCTTTAGTAGGCCATGCATGGAATGGCTGAATAGGTTGCATGCAAGCTAAGACTGAAAATTATTTCAACTAAAAGTAGCAAAATTGTCAAGATTCTTTCTTATGTTTTCTATTTTTTTGAGCGAGATTCTTAGTTAACTTATTGATTTTAGTAGAAGATAAATATATTTGTTTTGTCTAACAACAGATTTTTTAGTTCAATTAAATAAAAGAGGTCTGATGATATAAAAGATAATACAAAAATAATTTGTTTTATTTAGAAATAAAAATTGTGCTAAAAATTAATGCGCAGCAGTAATAGTCCAATATGGCTTTTATTAAGTCAATGGTATCAACTTATAACAAGTGAAATAAATTAATCTCTAACATCGATCATGTGTCGTGAGTGTGTGATGTTACCAGCAATAAATTAAATAAGTATTCAGTTACATTTAAATAATTAGATAATCTATGTAGATTGGTTTCTAATGTACAATGTAATTTATAAATAAAATATCCTTCAAGGTCTTATAAATAGAATGGAATTTACAATCCAATAACATGTGTGTAATTATATTATATGTAACAGTACCTAGAAACAAAGAATTGTTCACAGTGTTCAACAAATTTGTTGATAATAACAAACTAAAGATGGATTCATGTTTCTTTTTTCTTTTTTTACTAAATTGCACTGACGTACAATTTTTGTAATACCGACTTCTGTTAAATATGAAAATATAGGTTCAATGAATTATGATACTTAAAACGTTTACGATCAATGAATTGTCGCAAAACCTGTGTTCGTGGAAGTGTGTTTTCTGAAAATTGTGCGACTGAGTATACAACAATATACTCGGTTATAGATACATTTTTTAATTACATCGCTGCATTTCAAGGTTTATATACAGATTAGAACATATCTGTCCTATCGCTTAATGAAAACAGTATACAAAGATATTTACACAATAAAATTGAAATTCGTAATGTGAATGCGGCTTTCCTCATGATAATCATTAAAATGGCTAAATTTGGCGTAATTGTAGTCAGTTTATATTTGTATAGTTAAAATCTATCTTTTTCCTTGTCCTCTTTCGCTAAGCTTAAAAGCTTGGTGCAACAAAGGGTAGAAAGTCATAGAAAGTAGGGAAAAAACATAGGTCTGTATAGCAATAATCCTAGAGTATTTGTACTAGAATGGGCTACAACCAAAGTTCAAAATGAACAATGATTACGTAATAAAGAATTCGTTGGAGAACAGAATTTTCAACATGTAAATCGCATTTAAGAGTGTATGGAGAACTGAGCCGCAAAACGTGTATTTCTTTTATAGCCCACCGCCTGATCTTTCTACGCTGATCTGTTTTTTCAATACTTCTTTTTCATGTTGTGCTTCTTCCATTTCTGCCATCCTTGCGAAACGTGAGTACGCCACGTGTCCAGATTTAATTGCCGACATCATCTGCGTAAAATGGAAAAAATTAACTTCAAGAATTAAAGATAAAAAAAAATGTTTCGCTTCAAAGTGTTTTGCATTCTGGCACAAGAGCAGCATGATACTACATAAATATAAATACTTTGTAAAGAAAAGAAGAAAAAGGAAGCGGAAAGGTTTACGGAAGTATTATAATCATAGCATTCAAACAAAACACACTTTGATTAGATAGATTGCCTATTAATATGTAGTTATGTTTTAAATTATTCGTGCAACGGAGAAAAGAAATGCTAAAATCTTGTTATAATGAACTATAAAGAACGAATAAGGAAAAATGTTACGGGTTGTTTATCTCTATCCAACAGGTCTCTTCCAAACTTTCCTTTCATTAAACAATGAATTAAACTCAGAGTAATGTTAAAAATAACAGAACTCCGAGGGTTACATATAAAAATATACACATGAAATTAATGCAACAAAAGGAAATTTGAAAGCGGCAGCAAGACTATACGGAAAAACCGTGCAGCTTTCACAGACCTGAAGGTATTCGTCCAACTCAACTTGACCATTCATATTAGTGTCGATTTCGCGTAGTATTTCATGAAGCTCTTCACCAGGAACTTCCTTGTCACCGAACAGCTGCGAACGGTAAAAAAATGATACCGATTAAATATGTGTTTTATGATTTACCTGTAAATAATCTTGTAGTTCCATTTGCCCATTGTAATTGAGATCAATTTCATTGAGCAAAGTATGCATCTCATCTTCGTTCAGTTTTATGCCAAGTACCTGTACATTGATAGTTAGACATATGACCAAAGAAAAAAAAAATAAAAGAAATACTTTAAATAATGTAATATTAATATAATATTCTCTGCGAACCTTAAGCCCCCTCCTGATATCGTTAATGGAAACATAGCCCTTGTTGTCTTTGTCGATGATTCCAAAACGCTTAATGTAGAGCTGAATTTCTTCTTTTGTAAGATTGATAGGAATTTTATCACGAGATGCACGATTAACCATTTGACCCATCTCATTGGCGAGGAATTCGCTGGCCAGTTTATGTTGCTTTTCCTTTTCCTCTGGCGACCAGTGTAATTCCTCCGCCATGATATCAATGATTCCTGGAAGAGCCTCCTGCGTTGCTTGGACGTTCAAGAAAGCTAATCTTAATCGTCTTGCAATCATATCAATTGTTGTTCTTGCGTATTCACGAACTCCATATCGAATCTAAAGTTAATCGAAATTATATCTAATAAGAAAAATAAAAGAAAAGAGAAACGTGAAAGAGTAATAGATAATGATATTTACTTCGGCATCGATATATGGAAACTCAGGATGAATCTTCTTGCCTATAATTGGCCATCTTTTACCAGTGAGGGACGCCATCTTTGCCACAGCAAATGCGCGATCCCCATAACTTTTAGCGAGATGTTGAGCAACTTCGCACTCCAAACCAAAATCTTGGACTAATCTTATGTACATTGTGGGACTCCAACCATGAGCCCCCTCAAGGAGAAAACCATTTGTCTGACAGGGTCTCTCAGGTTTTAGGTCACAAGCTTAACAAGCAATTAAAAAATTAATAGTGCACCTAAAAAGACTTTCAATATGTACATACATACATACGTACGTACATATAATATAAAACAATAGTACCTTTGATAGCTGCATCAATAGTTTCTTCAGCCATCGCTCTGTACGTCGTCCACTTTCCTCCTGCTATCGTAATAAGTTTCGTAGGACTAACATGCACAATGTGATTTCTAGCAAGAGATTGCGTGTTCGGTTTATTCGGATCGGAAACGAGGGGTCTGATTCCGCTCCAGGCAGATAATACGTCTCCTCGACGAACTTCGACATCTGGATTGAGATAATTCTTTACTTCGCGTAAAATAAACATGATTTCATCCTCAGTGGGTCGGGGATTATGTGTTACTTCGCAGGGCAAATCAGTCGTTCCTGCGATCGTTTGCTTTTGCCAAGGTAAAAAGAAAATTACTCGGCCATCACTCGTTGCCGGATCTAGTAAGCCCATTTGGTCGGGACTGCATAAAAAAAAACATATACAATTAACATCAACTCTTCAAATGTTTTTCCAAATATAAATTTGACAATCCATTTCATTGTTCACCTATAATAACCCGGAAGAACAATATGAACACCAGAAGAAGGGCAGCAGATTTCTTTAACATCTTGGTCATCCATTTTTCTAATGTGGTCTGTGAATGGACCTGTTGCGTTAATAATTGCCTTTGCTTTTACATCCCACTGTTCGCCTGTAAGTTCGTCTCTTACACGAGCGCCAATGAGCACTCGATTGGAATTCTATGTGAAGTAAAAATATTGTTCTCATAAACGATTTATTTCCTCGGTAACTTTTATCATTACTTATTATCAGATAACATCAATATCAGTACCTTATCAAGACCTTTTATGAGATTAACGACTTTGACGTGATTTACGACTGTGGCACCATGTCGTGAGGCAGTCAGGGCAACTGCCAAATTCATTCTGGCATCATCTTGTTGGCCTGTTACATCAAAGTTGCATACAATACAATTATGGGTCATAAAATACTTAAGAATAAAACAAATCAAGAATGACGAATGGCGCACGATAAAAATATACCATCATAGTAAACAATAGCTCCTGTGAGTTTATCTCCTTTTAGCATAGGGAATAATTCTAATGCGTTCGCTTTGCTGAGGAAATACGACGATTTCACTGTTTTACTTCCAGCTACAAGGTCATACATTTTTATACCAAACCAGTAATAAGGAATTTGCCACCATCTGTTTAAAAATTAATCTGTATTAATAATATTTTTGACAAATGCTTTCATATCGAACAAATAAAGGTAATTAAAAATTACATACGTATAAACGGGTAACATAATGGGCAGAGGATGAGCCAAATGAGGTGCACTATGCAACATGGATGCTCGTTCATGCAATGCCTCTTTAACCATTTTATATTGTTCTATATCTACTTGCATTATAGCCTTTTGTAAATAACGAACTCCACCATGGATGAGTTTTGTACTTCTGGAAGATGTACCAGATGCAAAATCATCCCCTTCAATTAAAGCTGTTTTCAGGCCTGGAAATAAAAATTATTATACACTTATTAATAAAGGCTATTTAACACACTATAAATATATTGACGAAATTCAAGAATTACCTCGTGTACAGGCATCTAACGCGCATCCAGCACCTGTCGCACCACCACCAACGATAAGAACATCATATTCTCCATGAGTTTTCAATGTCTTCACCTGTTCCTCTCTGGTGGGCAACGGCCTTTTCGGCGGTCTTGGTTTCGGTACATCTGCATGTACCTATAATGAATAGAATAATGAAATCAATTGTTTTCACAGTTAGTTTTGTACAATATCACTAAACAGATAAAATAAGTAGCAATTTCTTCTTGTTGCCTTGATTTTGAACGTGAGTTTCTTTAGTTAAGTAGAGTACTATACCAGTCAGTGAAGCGATAGATTAGGAGTAGTAGCAACAAGTAAAACGGAATGAAAGAACAATCACCGCGCATCTATTAACACAGATTGCATACTACTCATTACTTATCAACGCGACGAGACGCAAAACGATTATTGTAACAGGCGACTCCATTCGTTGACCTTGGATAATCAATGTTAACCGAAATTAATCATCGCAATTCTTCTCAATGTAATAATTCGATTTTCAAGTACAATTTGATTTAATACAAGAAGTCGAACTCGGTTTATTTTACGACAACTCAAAATTTATCCAGATTTGTTATATTTGTAAAGTTTGTTCAACAATATATTGGCTAATCAAAATAAAATCATTTTATATTTAGATGAGCTATAGCTTTGAGAAACATTCGTGTATAGAAATAGTCAAGCATCCCTAGTAGCTCGACCTGGCCTGGCACAGACCTTCCCGGCAGTGAAATTTTGGTAACCACGTGACTACTAGCTGATCACGAAACATTATACAGCCTTGACTACCAGCATAGATTACGGTCAGTACTAGCTATTCGTCAAATTACAGGCTAAGCTCAAGAGAATGCACAACTGGTAAAATCTCTATCCGATAACGATGTTGGCGTTCCTCGGAACTTGCACTCATTTGCATTTCTTTTAGATATTATACGTTCTGTATGGAAAAAAGGTAGAAAAAAAGGTAGAAAAAAGACTTGAATAACGATAATTAGAACGACAACAAGTTAACATGAATATGCATGAAAAAGAAAATTAAAAAGTTCCATTCGCTACAAAAAAAACGGTCCAACGGTTCCATCTTTGTTGATAGCCTCCTATACCTTTGTTCTCGCGCTTTTCAACATGATCTACTGGAATAACTTTGAAACGGAAAATTTCGTGTAGAAAATTCTTGTGGAAAAACATATCATCAGAAAGAAACAAAGGGCAAAATAATGGAAAGTCATTACGGCTCGATTATGATTAATTATACTTACGGTATTATCGAACATTAACAGATAAGAGGTAAGGGCACTGGCACCGATGGCACTCGCACCCCCTACTAATAATTTTAGCGATGCCATCTTACGTCACTTTATGATGGCACAATCTTTCAGGAAAGATCTGGAAATGGGTGGAAACGCTTACATTAAACGTTTACATTACTCGTCGACGTCATTTCATTGGTTAGAAATTACATAAGATGAGAACGAAGTGGATATGACAGAGGACTGCTAAATGGCATAGAAAAAGTACCTACAGACATTTCAAATCGTTGAGCTATGAAACATTATATTTAATTGTTCGATCAATTAATTAATGCCCCTGATCTATTTAGTGAATCACCATTCACATTATTTGGCAATGTATCAACAGGTGCAATGTGCACGACGATGGCGAGGAAATGGATGTTGAGAAGAGATGCAACAAGAATGCTACCATCGAAATGTTTCTAAAGAAATTAAGCTAATAGTCTGCAAACAGAAAACCTAATTTTATCATTTCTGTGTAAAAACAAATAATTTATTATGTAAAGATTACTCGATATCAATACAGTTGCAAAGCCATGTAAGTAGTTCGTTAGCTCTACAAAGATCCGTTTTAAAAATGATACATTGGCGGACATCCCAGAATACTTTCGTTCTGTTCGCACGTGACGTACCGATACTATATTTCTTTCGCATTCCGGTGTGTCACACGAGACATCATGTGTATAATTTCGTGATATAATGCGTACAATGATGTAACTTCGTTTAAAGACTAAGCTCTGGGTGTAAAGTGAATTACACGATCACGCTTGTATAATTACGGAACCCACTAGACAATCCTATTTATCAGCAAAGAAATCTGCGTCGATAAATCGCTACACACATTCAATGGAACCTTTATTGAGTTATCAGCTGTTGAAAATACCTGACTGATAATGGCTACATTTTAGATGGCTCGCTAAGCGTGGTGTAACGTGATAACAATACATAACGTTAATAAAATGCCTACTTGTTTGTTGATACATTTGTTGAAATTCTAATATCAAGAATCTTCTCCGTGGAATATAACAACATATTAACTCGATAAATTGTCTTTTATATAATAGCAATAAATCATGATTCCACATTTCGGGGATAGGTCGTATTATGGTTTAATTTCTAGTACTGGCTGTTTAGAATAAAAATAGAAACAAATGAATGCATAAAATAAAAAACTTGGCAGCTGTTTCCATCAGAAAAGGAAACTTCAACTAATCTTCACTAGTAACTAATCTCTATTTTATTAACAGTTTGGTCAATTTTCCATATAAGTTAAATTTTGTTTAAAAATATACTTATATCTCAAAAGCTAATTATGTATGATAATTCATGGAACTCTGATAATACTTATCAAAATAATAGATACATTTATTTTTTTTATAAACAATATGTTAATTTTTACTTAACAATCAAATTAGTTTGAGTACAATAATTAAAACGATCAAAAGAAAAATTTGAAGGAAAGAAAATTATAGCGATAGCCAAGGAATATGTAATTTATACTGCATACTTAATTACAACATATTTTGTTTCTTATACTACCAAATGTCTAAGCATCAAAAAATTCACAGTATGCTGTTCATTATGAGACCTTGACAATCTTCTAAAACACGTGTGGAATTACGTAAGCCAAGCTCGTGTTACTTGAAGAATTCTAATTTTCTAAGAATTTAACAAAATTTTTCTTCCATTTTCTTGTACGAGCATCGATCATTTATTAAAATAACACAGGCGAACTATTTCATACAAATGCGGAAGTTAATTTACCGACAGAAAAAAACTAAGTAGTGAATTTCAAGAGATATCATCTTTGGTGACACAAATCTTTCAATATTTTTGTTTTTATATAAAATATATGAAAGTAGCTGTGCATATTACGATAATGCAGAAGTCGAAAATGATTTCGCAAAGTTACGTTTTAAAATAGCACTATGAATCTCGTGCCAAATGCCTTCCAATGTCATTTTTGTTGTAGGCGTTCTCATTATACAATACAAGTATACGTCCATTCAAATATATAGAAAAGAATAAAAATCTCCAACAACTCACGTTCGAATGTCAATGAATGAAAATAGTAAACAATTATTAATTCTTTAATAGATAAACCGCTCCTAACGCACCCGCTTATCTACAAAAACAGTGACCTTAAGAACTAGGTTATATGAATTTCTATGAAAAAATTATAAGATAACATTACTCGATTCATTCGTTAAAAAGTATTGAGCAATTTATTTTAAAGATGAATGCTTTGCATGAAAAATGACTACCGCAATTAATAGATTACTGCTTATCTTTGTCACAGATAATAATTTGCCAACTACAATCACGTCGATATAATATTACTTACTGTGAAACAAACTGACACTTATTGAATTGTTGAAACCACCCGCGCACTTTGGTGGCGATTACAAGATATGAAACTAAAAATCAACGATGCACATATTCAACGAAGGCGCCAGTACGCATCTCACTAATTCACATGAGCGAATGACCGAATTGAATGATCAAGCAATACTTAATATGTAAACTGACCTCCTCAGCGACATCTTTTAAAGATTTCTCAATCTATCATATGGCGCGTTCGATAAATATTGAGCAATTTTACTAGTTCTTTTGTTTCATTATTCTAATATTTTTATATTAAAACAATGGATTTTCCTTATTAAAAAATGAAAAAAATTTGATTCGATGAGTTATATTATTTTATATTCACATTTTTTGTACAAAACAAATGATTTTTTTCACAATGTCAAAAAAACAGATTAGTCAAAAATGCTTGGTATCCTATTATTCGTTACTCACAAATTCTTCATAAAATAGTAATTTTTTTTTCAATTATTTTATGTAGCATTGTACCAAGAATAAAGCAATCTTTCGTTATTTTACAATGAAGTATCTGTACAAATTAGATACTTGTATTATCTTGAATATACATAAATCTTGTGTATTAGACATAAAATAACATCCGAAATCTTAATACTAGTAACAGGTGCTGTCAAATGTCAGCTACAACCTAATAAAATAAAAGATGTAAACATAGTACAAATGCAGAGGATGTATGATGAACGGATGTAAAATAAATAGCAAAAATTGTTGCAAAAAAAATCAAGACACTCAATGTAGCTAATACCTACTATTTACACAAATTGTTATATCAAAATATATAATCATTTTTATTACACAATTAGTTTTCTTTTTGTATTATTCTTATGAGCTGGAAATATTAGTCAAAGATTACACTTCGTCAGATGCAAGCACCTCTCTGTCAGTGGGCGAAGATGATTTCTCTTTTCTTTCATCTTCTTTCATTTGAAGAGCAACTGCGGATTCAAGCACTCGTATCCTACCTTCGTGTTTTAAGATCACTGCTTTCAATTTTCTTATCTCCTCTGTAAATTCTTTCAGTAACTCCTCCTGTAAAAAGAAAAATCAAACTTTATCTAGATCTTTATTAAAAATATATTTACAAATGACCTACAGTAATGCCTGCCGATGCTTGTGTAGCATTTTGTGCAGAATTCGAAGAAGCAACTTTTGCCCCTTTACTTAAGATGTTCGACTTTTTATGTACTTTCAGTTCGTTTTTAGCTACTGAAGGTTGATAGCCATCTCGCAAAGATATAGCTATAGGATCTGCATTAGTTCCACTTTCCCATTCTTCAGCAGAAATTGCAGCAGTATCTCCTGGGGTATCAGGATACAAATCCTCTTGAAACAGCTCAGACTGAAAATCAATGAATGGTATCAAGACAATAAAAATAGTCGTATTTACTTTGCACTGAAAATGCATTTGAATTGTACCTTTCTTGGTACAGTCATAGAAATAACCTGGCAAAACCCTGAATTGTTAAGCCGATAAAATCTAGTTATTTCACAGCTATTAACATCACAGCCTCGTTTTGGCATCATTCCTATACCTCGTTGAGGATCAGGAGTTTGAAATGTATTGATGTAATGAACAAAAGGAGGTTCAGGGGTAATTTCGAAATACCGAATCACAGAATCGCCTTTCCCGCATAAATACACTAAATTTGTGTCAGGATCGTACAAGGGAAACATAACTCCGTTACTCGTATCCAATTCTACCATAACTATAGGTTCACCTAACATGTCTGGGGCACGTAGGGAATACTGTCTTTCAGACATTTTACTGAAACCTGTGGTAAAGATCAAGCCTCCCCTGAAAACATAGTAAACACACATCTCTGTGGATACAAAGCTTTAGTAGAAATAATCTTTTAAAATATACAGTTATATATATAAATATAAGTTCCTATAAACATATATGATTCATTTTTAAATATTATATATTCTTACACAATATAATCATTTGCTTTTATTACTTTTTTTAAATTTCTTTTTATTTAAGTTAATCATCAAAACTGAATAACATCCACCTTGTTACAACATTTGAAAATTGTACCTCTACACAAATTTTTAAATTTGTATTACATACACACATGTGAAATAACATAAAACAAGTAAAATAATCATTAATGAACTGTTTGCAAGTCAAGTACAAATTATATTTTAAATAAAAATCAGTGTATCAGTTGATCACCGAATTTTGTGAGATATACCATGTACTTGAACCGATTTGTCCTCTTTTCGAAATAAGTGTTAACAACATTCAAAATTGCATTAATGATTTTTTAGATATTAATGTAGTTATTTCACTGTATTTTGAGTTTGTACACATATTTGTTTTATCAACGGATATAGAATGTTATATCTTAAGGTAATAACTTGATATACGATACTTACTGAAATTTTTATGCAGATACTACACAGTGGACATCTTGATATCTGCATTTATTAAGTTGACATCCTCCTGATGAGTTGAATTTTCAATCTTCAAGTTTTCCATTAAAAAATACCAAATCTCGCACTACACAAATTGGAAAGACCATGTGATAATAAAAAATAAAGATATTCTTAATGTGCAAATAGAAGTATCAACCACATGTCATTAAAAAGGTACTATAGCCTGCTATGAACATAGTCTGTTTTGAGATAAATATCACGTTTATCCTAAATACATTTATTGTGTAAAAAGGCGGATGTATTGTTTGATGATTATTTTATGTGAAAGATATGTTGATAGTGTTTTACTTAATAAATAGAAGTATTCATTATTCATTGCATAATAAAGATACTTTTAAAGTAACATTAGATAAGCATTATTTTGAATGCATAATGGTACAAATATTTGTGATTAATTGCACATAAAAATAAAAACTAAAGAAGTTTATGCATTTGGAAGTACTTACTAAAAGAAAATTTACATACCTGAGATAGATCGCACGTGTAGCTTTACTACCTTCATGTGCAATAGCTTCTTCTAATATCTCTCCATTTCTTGGATCTAAAATTCTAATCTTTTTATCCTTACAAGTAGTGACTAATCGGGATCCATCCCAGTTCCAACATGCAGAATAAATCATATCAGGATGACAGTCTATTCGCACAATAGCTTCTCCTGTACCAACATTCCAAATCAAAACCAGATTGTCTGATCCAGCTGTAAGTAATATATTTAGTGCAGATGGATGCCATAGCACAAGACCAACTCTGCGCTGATGCAACTGAAGATCTACCACAGACTCAGTTAATGTCCTGGAAATACCACCATCAGGTATTTGCCATACTTTAACTACACAATCTTCAGAACCAGATGCAATAACATTGTCATTGTGAGGACACCATGCAATGTCTAACACAGGCCCTTTGTGTCCACCAACTAAAGGATAATCTGCTGGTATTCGACCTACCTATAATAACATAAATAGTTATCAAAATTATTTATAAAGTACTTATGTAAAAGACAAAGGTTTATACTTGATTACAGTGTTCAAGTTAAAAGAAATAATAGAATCACATCTAACTGACTGAAGTTGGTAGAGAAATCGAAGATGAAACTTACTTTATTGTGAGGCAAGACTATGAAAGCACCTCCGCCTGCGGATTCTACAATGATAGCAAGGAACTTCGGGTTCACGGCACAGAATGTTGAATCCCACGAGGATTTGGACACCCTTATATTGTCGTAACATTGTTCACGTTTCAAAGCCGTTCCGTACACGTGGCGGAACTTACTGTTGCGTACCACACGAAAAGACATACCTGCACCTACTATGGGTAACAAATAAAAGAAGAAAATTATGAACCTAAAGAACAAGGATGATACTTCACTGTGCCAGTTATTATGATTATTTTAATAAATTATTGTTACGTGTTCACCGCCAGCGTGGGCGTCGCGTGGACCATCCCTGTTTTATAAATAGAGTCCCCACCCTCGATGTGTTGAAATGAGCGCGACTGAAATACGAATATTTTTTTGAATCCTAACTTTTACAATTTACATATTTAATACTTGACCTACGATTTCTACATAACGTTAAACTATTGTGCTAGCCATCATCACGAAAATTTTTGAGGCATTTAATAAATCATAGTTGGTCAAACGAAAAATAGATCCAATCCACCCGAAATAAACCAGCCACCACCTTTATGCGACGATGATTCATACTGATCGTCATAGTGTTCCCAAATTTACATTACTATATTACCCCCGGTGCCATCTAAGGCATGAATCGTAGTTCTACTACTTTCGATATTTTGAGACGAATTTTTTTTTTATTATATTAATTCAAAAGCGGATCGAAGTATCGAAATTTTAACAGCGCTAAAGAACACATTTAGGTCAATCGTATTCGTTCGTGTTTTAATTAAATATCTTTCATAGAAAATTAGCATATTAGAAATCGGATTTCTGTTTAACTGTTCCGAATTAAGTGGAGCAAGATCTCTTTAGGTTATAAGAGTGAGTAAAGGTTCACCTTCAACTACCAAAAGAGATACGCTTATTCCCTTGGAACGTCACATTTTATCCTGACAAATTCAATGAAACAAACGAACCTCGTGGATTAAAGAATCTCGCATAAACTGATTCTTCTACATATGAAATGTATTAATATAAAGCTGTGTAAATGATGAAATAATTTCCGTATGTCAATTAGTCATTTTGCTATCGTCAGCAGATTAACGCCAATTACTATTCTTTTGCACTAAATGTATCTAATCTACCACGTGTTTATACCATATAAGCACACAGAGATTCACTCACAAACACAGTTTATGATTAAGTATTACACTGCAGTATCTTATTAATAAAAATACAAGGGTATATCTGAAACGGTGAGTACTTTGTTTAAAACAACACTTTAGAATTTTAACATTCCCGCCGCTTAATAATAATGTCGCATAGTAATTCATCGAACGACCACATAGTAGCGCTATTGACAGGAACGGCTGGATCATTTAAGAGCACCTTATTTGGAAGTGCACACCCCGTTCCTGTAAATACCTACCCCCGAAACTATTTCTTCCGTCGCATTATGTCTTATAAACATGTATACTCGTGAAACTTTCTTATTATTGCCTTGTCTCACCCCCACCCCTCTTTGAGTTTAAGCACTGGTATATGTACGAATTGAATGGGTTACGTACGCACGAGACAGAGAAAATTGGCCAATCGTCCGTGAATGGGATGAACTTATAACGCGTGAATATTTTTCTTGAGCACGCGTGTAGAAAGAGTTCTCACCAACAAATTTTTTCCCGATGACAAGCGATGCACGCTTTTGGAAAAGAACTCTCCCCACCCCCCAAATCTCAAGCGCTAATGAGGATGATGGATGCGCGCGCTTCTAAACACAATATGGGACTCTTGGGCGCAGAATATTGAAAGTTTCAAGCTCTATGCACATCAACTATTCATTATCATTATCTTATGTAATATAAATAAAGTTTAATGAGACATTTTTAACCAGTATTAAACTCTGCACATTAAATCGATAAGAAGAGGAATATTTTATTTAGCACATCAGTAATAATAGTAATAAAGTAAATCTTTTTTTTTCAGATCCCATTATTAAAATGGATCTTAAAAGTATCACACAATTGCAAATTTTATTAATTCTATTTTGACTGCACTAAAAGTATTGAAAGACAGACTTAAAACGGTATAAAATTATACTGTTTTAATTCTTCCGTTGACTTAACAGTCTAATTTTTGAACACTCTCTAGCAAATATTGAACACACTTAAAAGTGAAATTAAAATTATTTAGGGATATATATTTCTGTCGCAAGTGTACCACTCATTTTCCTATTATTCATGACAGTCTTTCTAAAGATTGCATATGGTTGCATTGAATTGCACGCATGTTTTGTTGTTGCGAGCGATGATATATCCAAATAAGAAAGTGAATTTGCTGTTACTCTAACATTCAGTTCCTAAAAATGGGTAATCAAGTGACACGTACTGGGCATCCATCCACCAAGAAAACTGATGTTGCTACTGTGCATGCCGGTGATACGACAAATACTAACAGCCTTTCGAAAAGTTCCTCAGGAACTGAATTAGAAAGTAATTTGCATATGCAATTTTTTCCAATCGAAAGTTTGGTCAAGGTATGAAATTATTACCTTATTATTGTATCACATTTGTTGCGTTCCCATCGTAAATGAAACAAAGGAAATTTATTCGGTAACCGTCAGAGTAACGGTGATCGTCTTTTGAAAATATTCATTATTACGAATAGTTTTCTTAAGCTTTAAAATTCTAAACTGTCTTACCTTACACTAAAGATTTATAGATTGTTATTCAACATTTGTTTTCTGCTTATGTTTCCAATGATAATTGTTACAGCTTTGTGTAACCTATAATCGTGTACCTAATGTAATATGTTTTTTATAAATGATGTTATTACGTTGCAAAAATTAATAGAGGTTATTGTTAGCTTCAACCTTTGAATTTAAATAAACATATGGTCATTCGTTATGTTTTTTTCTAATCTGATGGAATAAAGTATAATTATTTCATAATTTTAACATGTAATATTAATTAAAATTAACTGAAACAAATGTATCAGTGAGATTATGTTCATTTTGTAGACTCTGTCTCATTTGACTTATGAAGAGGAACATATAAATGGTATTTCAAGATCTATATTTCAACGATACCTCTTTCCTAATTATCCAGAGTTAAGTGAAAAATTGTTCGACTACCTCCATTATTCTGCCAATGTTAGTACTTCATATTTAAGTGCAAATTCTTTTAAACAACAAGTTGAGAAGTTCTTGTCTGTGATGAATGATCAAACTGTATTAGAAAATTATGTCAAAATGTATTCTAATTTAAAAGAAGATGGAAGTGTAAGTCCTGAAGGATTAAAAGCTTTACTGCATATTTCATACAAAATTGCCATGGATAGCAGTGAAACTCCTTCTTGCATCTTTGTAGACCAAATAATCAATGCAGCTGTTGTCTCATGTGTTAGTAAATTCAATATTTATTATAGTGTTTATTACAATACAATTTTGTCAGAATCTATTTACATATTATAAATGTATGTTACAGTTTCATGGAAAATATGCTTTATCTGCGAGTTATGTTAGTAACTGGATCTGGCAACATTGTTCACGTATAATATATGGTCCTCATCGTTATGTAATACATGTACTGACAATTGCTTATCGAAATGGTAAGGCTCTATTATCAAAAGAACAACCTCAACCACATTTGGAGATACCAACACCTATATTGGAACAACCAGAATCCATAGACTTTCCTAAAATTTTACTTCCTGCAAGCTACGTATGGTTATTATCAAGCACATTACCTCAATGTTATCTTCAGGTATACTTCCTTTATTATCCTTAAAATCTGTTGCATATTTTTACTGAATTATAAAATAATGAAATAGATCATTTAGGCAGATGATTCACCAAAGGATGTTACTCATGCTTTAATAGCCAAACGAATGGGCAATGTATACCCTAGGCACTGGACATTGTTATATAATAGTTCAGAACATGGAACAGGAGCTAATCGTTTTCTTCATCATGTATTAGGATACAGAGGTCCTACTCTTTTATTTATAAGAGCCATTATTTCAGACAAAGATACTGTATTTCCTACGTATTGTATATGCTCTGCAGTAGAATGGCGTGAAAGCCACCTGTATTGGGGTGATGAAGATTCAGTAGGTATTGAACTGTTCCCTTCATACAGGGTTATTGAAAGGGGACCCAAAGTATTATACTTGAATACCAATATCAGAGGCTATCCTCATGGATTACGATTTGGAAGTAATCCTCGCTCACCATACATCAGTATAGATGAATCATTCCATTCGGTCAGTATTGCAGGTGCACCTTATCCAATTGCTAGCTTAGAAGTTTGGGGTTGTGGTGACATGAAATTGAGGTATCATGGTTTTTCTTTAAGTTAGGTAAGTCAAATAGATTTTAAGAAAATATTAACTTTTTAACATTTTTTAGGGAACGTCAATTGGAAATTAAAAAGTGGCAAGTAAAAGAAGCAGAAAAGCAGAGGACCGTTAAATTGAGCGCTAGCGATTGGATGGATCATCCTGACCGCTATTTACTTGAATTGGCGGGTAGGGCGTCCTATAATGAATCAAATAAATAGTTCTAAGATAACTGTATTATAGCACACAATTCAGGATTGTAATAGTTTACTTGTACATATGTATATATTATCAGTATATTGTCATTCGAATATGTACTTACGCTATGTGTGTAAGATCTTAAACACCATATTTGATATAAATTTTATTCAAAATGCATATGTATCTAATGTACGAATTTTAATCGTATAATTATATATATACCGAGACAGCAAAAGATTATTTTTATGTTCGATAAAAATGCTATAATATTTAAACTATATAGTAACAAGAAAAGGTTTTTTAATGTATTAAGCTGCTACTTGAAACAAAAATTTAATTATTTCAAAGATCCAATGCAGTATATTTTAATTATATTTTCGTGCTCAATAATATTAACATATTAGCATAAAGAAATACTAAACTTTTGAAACATTCAAGATGCTATATTATATTAGCGACAATTAAAACTTTATAGTATTATATTAAAAATTTTTAATGCTGTAAATTTTTAATTATCAATAGAATGTCAAATATTTATATGTACTTGTTGTGGATAAATTTTATATAGGGACTGTTGCACACTTCTGTCTGAATTTTAAAAAACTGTTTCAACTATCATGTGTTTTGAATTTATGCTACTTAATTCAAATGAAATTACATAAATTACAAAATCTTTTTCTGTTTTAAAGCAGTAATAATTGTAGCGTGCTCTATGTAAAAGAAATCGTCAGACGCTGATATTAAATGCGCTTATGCGAACAACAAAATATAAATACACTTCAACAACTATTTGTTTTCAAGATCTTATCTTTTGAGGAAAGAATAGCTAGTGTTCAATAATTTATTTTGATTAGTTACATTTTTTTAAATAAAATTTGTATCTAAATAAATGATAGAAGTAGTGAGAAGGGATTGTTTTATTTTAACAAATATGGAATATAAACAATGTTGTCTCTTAATCAAGGAATAAATATAAGCTACTTAACATGAGATTTTCTTATTTTTCAAGTTCCAAAGTAATATTTATGCTTATAATAATTAACTATTCATATTTTGTTGAGTTATTTTCGGAACTTTCTGCTTTAGTAAATTACGATTAAAGATCATATACCCATTTGAGAATTTATTACTCCTGATAATGAATATTTAATACGATATATATTTCTATTGGAAACATAATTTAAACATCGTATAACATAATTTAAAGCAATTTCAGAAATTGATTGCTACCTATTTAATACAAGGTAATTTCTTCAATATTACTGAATAATAGAAGGTAGAGGAAAATAACTTCAGTGTAATTTTTGTAAACACCTACATCAATACAAGTATTTTGTGAGAAATATATAAACCGAAGATCATTGATATAATATAATCTTCAATGTATGATCATAATTGCAAACTCTACATATATGCCAAGACATCATATAAGACATATTTACAGTTATTTAAATAAATATATAAAACTATATCTAGTATGTTTTATGTTATTTATGCTACCTGATGATATGGGATGTGCTAGAAATGGAAGATGCACAAGTCCAATATACTCATCTCTACATCGAAGTAAACATCAAAATGATGAAAGAACATGCATCCTTGGAATGCTATTAGAAAAAGTTAAAACCACTCGTCTGGAAGGTATAGCCAAAATCTGTAAAACAGTTATACATGTTAAATGACTGATAAAAATGTACATAAATTACACCAACCTTGGAATCCATTGTCACCATCATCAATATCGTGCCCACTGTCGTAACGCGATCGTTTTTTTGGATCAGAAAGAATTCCATAGGCCTCCCCAACTTCTTTAAACTTCTTTTCTTGCTCCCTTTTTTCTCCTTCGGTAGCGTGGGGATGTCGATCTATGTGCAGTAGCAAAGAAATTAAGAAATCGAATTAATTGGAAACTCGTTTTCAAGCTTACCGGGATGATGTACCATAGCCCGTTTTCTGTATGCTTTTTTGATATCATTGGTTGATGCGTTCTTATCAATACCTAAAATCTCGTAGTAATCTTTTCTCTTTGATTTTTTCAATGCTAACTTAGCTTCCATCAGTAATCGTTTGTTATCTATCAATTAATATTGTATTAATACGTGGATAGTTAACTTCAAATTCTTTGTTGTAAAAGTTGGATTATTTACCACGACTGTTATCTATTTTGCATACTTTCTCCAGATCACAAACAGCTTTTTCATATTCTTTGAGCTCCATATAAGAAGCTGCTCTTTTTAGAAAAGCTTTTAAATAATTTTCATCTAATCTTACTGCTTCTGTACATTCTGCTATTGTCTCATGTAATCGACCTAACTATAAAGTAGCAAACAAAAATAGACATTTTTTTTTATAAATCTATCTTGGTTGAAAATATAGAAATAATACCTTTGCTGCGACAATCGCTTTATTAAAGTGAATTTTAGCATTTGTTATTCTATTTCGAGGATCTACAACCAAAGCTTTTGTATACAACACATATGCCTCCTGATATTTTTTCATTTTGTAAGCAGCATTTCCTTCTTCTTTTCTCTGTTTCAAAATCTTAGCTCGCTTATACATATCCAATGCTTTGGCATGATCTGCAGCTAGTCTAAGTACATGTTGAAAGTGTGCAAATGCCTTGTCAAGATTATCTTGAAAATACAAACACATAGCACGAATGTATATGGCATCTACATTTTGTTTATCAATATGCAAAATGTCACTAAAATTAATAATAAAACAAATCAATTAATAATATATAAGTTGTCATTATTTTAAGCTCATGGAACAAAACTGGTAACATACTTTACTATATCAAGTGCTTCTTGATATCTTCCTAAAAATGCCAAGCATTCTGCTTTGATTACTTTAAATCTTGTACAATGCTTACATACATGACAACAACGATCCATACAATATACAACCTATAAGTATTACAATACCTTAAACATTACCAATTATGTTAATATTTATGTTAGCTTATTCAAGAATTGAATCTCAAACCTTACGATAATCCCTAGCAGCATATGCAGTATCTGCATCTTCATAAAGTTTTTTCACATACTCTAAGTTTTTTTTCTCTATGGCAATTGCTTTATTTTCAGGATCAAGTTCTACTAACTTACATAAGGTGGTTTCAACTTGAATGAAGTCGCCCAACATTAAGGCACATTTAATAAGTCTTACATATGCCTAAACATAAGTGAATCAAACTAAAAAGATGTTAATTTTTTTAATTTATATTTTCATACATGTATAATATACCTTAAACAATTTTGTATCAAGTTTGATACACTGTTTTGCATCATCTAAGGCATAAGAATATTTGCTAAGCATCATGTAACATGCTGCTCTATTTGCATAATACATTGCCTTATTCGGATATTGTTCTAAAACATTCATTTTATTCATTAAATAAATCACAGTGTCAAACATTTTCAGTTCAAAGAATATACTTTACCAATAAGTTTGCTATATTCTTTCAATGCTTCTTCATATTTTTTTCCAGCATATAATTTCTTGGCAATCTCATTTTGCTTTTCTGCAGAACTAAAATAATAAAGTATTTAAATCTGCACCAACCCATAATTATATTTAATATAAATTAAAATCATGATCTTGTATCAGATAAATTAATGATGCCATAAAAAATTGTCAAAATTACAGAATCAGCATAAAATTATCAGATCTAAGAATTATTAAAAAAAAAATTATTGAAAAAGGTTCAAGGATTATTAAAAAACATTAGGAAAGAAATTAATGTATAATGGACTAAACAATTTACGACATCGTATGTTCTCATTTTGTATTTACTTACTCTTTGGCGTCCTTAGGGTTAGCAGACATTGTTAAATGTTTTGATCACTGTACTTGTATTTATCCCTAAAAAAAACATTGAAAAATTGAGAATTATAATATGTAATAAAATATTGTATAAGTATATATATAAGTACAGTTATGTTATATTTTTAGTAAACTCATCTTGTTTTAAAGATATATATGTAAATACTTACTAATAATGTCGGTTTATTCCCCTCCTAAAACTGTTTGCTCCCTTTAACAGTACTAACAGAAGGGACGACTTGTAATGATTACAGTTTTTATATATAAACGTTCTTAAACGCACCCAAAATGTTCATTACAAATTTTAAATTTTCAATTAATTATTCTGTAATACTAATTACAAATACTATAAGACAACATTATTTATTAGCTATTACGTACAGTTATTCATTAAAAATACAGATTTGTAATTTATTACTGTATTGTATATAATAAATATATATCACTATATATAAGATAAAATTGCTTTTAGTATTTATTGATTTAGATTTATTTGTTAAGAATTTTAATTAATAGATAACATAAAAATCTTAGCGAAAACTTTATAAATTTCATTTTTGTAAAAAATGAGAGTTTTTCTATCATATATAAAGTATTCTTGTAACTAAAGCTACTATACACAAAGAGAGTATACAAGCGTAATAACTTGTACAGAATAATTATTATTTTATGTTAAAAGACAGATTAACGTAACGAAATTGTATTGAATTTTAATATTGTCTGATTTATACTTTTATTATAGCTTTAGTGAAAAAAAATATTAAGAAAGAGTTTAGAAATTATGTATTGATCTTTTTAGGAACACCTTTTATAAGATAACAGGCTTCGTTTTGCGTATCAGCTTTTAATATCGTTGTCGCCATAACCTGCAGAATTTCTATTCTGTGAAGGGAAAAGTGACTAATTTTGTGATTTGTAAGTTTAAGAAGATAAATGAAATTGATACTTTTTTAGTAATTTTTATCGATGATGCTGTTCGTGCGATATTAAGTGTTATTAATTAAAGTATTGCTGCATGTGTTCAAAATTATTACATCATGTGTTCAAAATTATTGCATGTGTAGTAATTTTTATAAGTGCATATGCTTACAATTTATATTAGAACATCATTATATTTTGTTTTTAAGATTTATAAACAAGTATATTTATATATTTTCGTTAATGATAATGAACTGAAAATATTTATACTAAATCCTTAAGTGAGAAATCTTTATAAAACGTCTTTTTCCTTTGTTACAGAATTGTTTAAAATATGAGTCGTTTTTTCGCAACTGGATCAGACTCTGAATCTGATAGTGCCTCTGAAGAGGAACAAGTTCAAAGAGCACCAGTCACAGCTTTCACAGTAATTAAGAAATTATAAATTTTTATTTTTGTTTTTCTTATATTTTATAGACTATAAATAAATATATATTGATATGGTTTAAAACTTTGTATAGTTCAGTGATGAAGAAGAAGAAACTAAAAGAGTTGTACGTTCAACAAAGGAGAAAAGATATGAAGAGATTGCTAATCTCATTAAGCTTATAAGAAATTATAAAAAGATTAAAGATATGAGTAGCATGTTGTCAAGTAAGTAGTTATGATATTTAATAACATCATTTAAAATAAAATAATGTTCAGTTAAGATCAATTACATTAATTTCAGGTTTTGAGGATTTGATGCGTGCCTATCAAAAGGCATTGCCTGTAATAGCAAAGGAGGAAGGTGGTCAAACACCACGTTTTTATATCAGATGTTTAGTAGAAATGGAAGACTTTATTAATGAAGTATGGGAAGATCGCGAAGGTCGCAAAAATATGTCAAAAAATAATTCGAAGTCTTTGACCTCGCTACGTCAGAAACTTCGTAAATATAATAAGGATTTTGAGGAGGATATAGTCAAGTTCAGAGAAAATCCTGATCAAGATGATGATGAGGAGGATGAGAAACGTGTGTATAATTTACAAGTACCTTTGAATATTTTCACAAATAAGTGTTAATTTATGTTTAAATCTTCAGCTGAAGAAGTTGTAGAGTCTGAGGAAGAAGAGGATAGTGCAGTTGCTTTCAAAAAGGCTGGGTCAGAGGCGAGTGAACCAGACACGTCTAAGTTTAAGGTTTGTGATATATAATACAATTTTTTGCGATTATTTAAACAGTAAAATTATATAACTTTATAGAAAAGTGTAGCTGATGGAGAAGAAGGTAGCGAAAGTGAATTGGACTGGGGTAGTTCTTCGGATAGCGAAAGTACAAGTAGCGAAGATGAAGGCCAGTATCAAAATATACGTGAACGATATATCAAAAAGTATGTATTTATAATCACATAAAATTAATGGAAAATAATAATTTATTAACAAGGATAAATATAAAGTAGGGTGACAGATAAGGAAGAAGAAGAGGACAAGGCAAAACGAAAAGAACAGCGGAAGGAACGCAAAGAAAAAGAAAGGAAAAAGAAGAGAGATGAAGATGATGGAGAAGGTGAATGGGAGACTGTTAAAGGTGGCGTGGCCATTCCATCTGAGAAGCCAAAAATGTTTGCAAAAGATGCGGAAATTAATGTTGCTGCTGTTTTGAAGAAACTTTCTGAAATTATCGCAGCACGTGGTAAAAAGCGTACCGATCGAAGAGAACAGATCGAGCTTTTACACGAATTGCAATCCATAGCCGATGCTCACAATCTTGGACCAGCAGTAGCAGTAAAAATTAAATTTTCTATTGTATCTTCCATTTTTGATTACAATCCGAAAGTATCAGATGCAATGAAACCTGAATATTGGTCAAAGTTCGTACTTGTGTCAAATTTATTTTTTATGAAATTATTGCCTCAATTTATAAAGTAATAAATAAATTTTTATATAGAATACTGGAACGTATCACAGAAATGCTCGATATGTTGTTAAACACAAAAGATATGGTAATAGCTGAGGTAGTGTCAGAAGATGCAGAAGAATATGAAACGCCTCCGTATAAAATACATGGATGCGTGTTAACATTAGTTGAACGTTTAGATGAAGAATTCACTAAATTATTAAAAGAATGCGATCCACACAGTAACGAATACGTGGAAAGGTATATATATATTAAAATAATTACAATACACCAATACCCCACTTTGCGTCGGGGTTACGTTCCAAAAAAACACGACGCAAAGTGAATTAAGATTTTCTATAGCAAACCATGTAAAGATCGAAGATTGAAACTGAACTGTAAAATTAGCAAAACAAAGTGAAAATAAAACTGTATTAAAATTACGTTGATTTTCGGTTAGAAGAGGAATTACCGAGTTTTTTTGGCATGGCGCAATTAGAAACAAAAGTAGACCCATCTGTTAGAAAATAAAAAAAAAAATTCAAGACTCTAATCCAAAACAACGCAACCTCGAAAACCTAACGACGCGCAATGAAAATTAGTACTAATTGAGCAGCGACGCAACATCGAAAAAACGCAAAACGAAACGACGCAAAGCGAGGTATTGGTGTATATAAATTGCAAATAGTAAAAAATATTTTCAATTGCTGTTTTAGGTTGAAAGATGAAAAACAAGTATCCGCTATAATAGACAAAGTTCAGGAATATTTAGAAAGGCAAGGAACTGTTTCTGAGCTTTGTCGTGTATATCTGCGGAAAATTGAACATTTGTATTATAAATTTGATCCCAATGTTCTTAAGCAGAAAGAGGTAAATCTATGAATATGAATATTTAAGGATGAAAATATAGAGATGATATATATGTGTTTTTAGGGAGAACTTGGACCGGATATTACAACATCAGTCCAAGTTATGGAGAAACTTTGTAAATATGTTTACGCTCACGATGGAACGGACAGACTTAGAACTCGAGCAATTCTTTCTCACATTTATCATCATGCTCTCCATGATAATTGGTTCCAAGCCCGCGATCTCATTTTAATGTCCCATTTACAAGAAACTATTCAGCATTCTGACCCAGCTACACAGGTACATATCCTTTATAATAAAACTACATTTTCCTATTTTCCTGCAAATATTTTATTCTTTTCTTATAGATTTTATACAACAGAACTATTGCTCATCTGGGCTTATGCGCATTCCGTCATGCAAATATTAAAGATGCACACAATTGTTTGGTTGATTTAATGGTAACTGGTAAAGTGAAAGAGCTCTTGGCACAAGGTCTTCTTCCTCAGAGGCAGCACGAGCGCAGTAAAGAACAAGAAAAGATTGAGAAACAGAGGCAAATGCCGTTCCATATGCACATCAACTTGGAACTTCTTGAATGTGTTTATCTGGTTTCCGCGATGCTCATCGAAATTCCGTACATGGCTGCACACGAATTTGACGCGAGAAGAAGAATGATTTCTAAAACTTTCTATCAACAATTGAGATCAAGCGAGCGCCAGTCATTGGTTGGACCTCCAGAATCTATGAGAGAACATGTTGTCGCAGCAGCAAAGGCAATGCGTAATGGAAACTGGTTAGCTTGCAATAATTTCATCATTAACGAAAAAATGAATGCTAAAGTTTGGGATCTCTTTTATCAAGCGGATAAAGTTCGTGATATGCTCACAAGGTTAATAAAAGAAGAAGCTTTAAGAACGTATCTATTTACTTATTCTCATGTCTATGATTCTATCTCTATGCCAAAACTGGCGGAAATGTTTCAATTGAAGCGACCTGTTGTTCATTCCATTATAAGTAAAATGATTATCAATGAAGAACTCATGGCTTCGTTAGATGATCCCACAGAAACTGTTGTAATGCATCGTAGTGAACCAAGTCGTTTACAGTCGTTAGCGTTACAACTTACTGATAAGGTGAACAACTTCGTAGATTCTAATGAACGCATCTTCGAAATGAAGCAAGGTAGGTCATGGAAATTTTAAGAAATTTGAGTAACTTATAAAAGTGTAAGATATTAATGATGTAAATGTTTTATGCAACAGGAAACTTCTTCTCGAGAGGAAACCAAGGAAACTTCCGTGATAGGCAAAATTACAATCGGCAAGGACAAGATTGGGGTCGTCAGAGACGTGATCGTGATAGAGATCGTAATCGAGAAGAAAATCGAAATTATTAAATCAAGAATCATGGAATGTTATTTATGTGGGTGGATTATCATTGTACTTTGCACACACACTCATGTAAATAATATTGAAAATAACAGTATATAAAATAACCGTATATTATTTTAATATATATTTGTATTTCCATATTTGCTACTATTTACATATAAAAACATTCGATTTAACATACAAAAATAAACAATATCAGCTATTAGAGTTTATTAATTATCATCTTTAAGATGTTCATATATCCTGTATCTTTTTGAGTATCTTATTACCAGTTATTATATTATCTGATGTTAATACAAGTCGAATTCCAGTTGATTTTTCTATGAATCTACAAGCAGTTATTTCAGCATAAGTAATACCGCCAATGATGCATATCACTATCATTTTTGGTGATAATGAACCATGTTGTCCACTTATAACACAATTCCATAAATTTGCTAATTCTTCCAGACTTTTAGGATCCTTTTCTTGGTTTATGACAGTGTTTAATATTTGTGTCTATAAGGATATAAATACTGTCAATTCTATCAAAATACTAATGAATGATTTAATTTCATCAGAAATACTACTAACAATTAGTGGTATGTAAGTACCGTTGAAAACGTAACTGGGACATGAACGGCCTCTTTGTTCCGTCTGTCTGAAGTAATTTGGTAACAACTTTAACTTTTGTGCATTATTATTCCATTCGCTATTCCAATTCGGCAACTTATGTAAAATATTCTCTGTTCTACACTTCAACAAGCCTATGCTTTGTAATTTATAAAACAATGGTATGTGTTTATATCCATGAGCGTGAAGATGAAGTTTTTGTACAGAATGCAGCTCATTCTCAGTAATTCCATCACTTGCGATTGATAATAGACATAATAGACGTAAAGTTCTCAATGGATGATCATCTAAAAAATTAATTATCTTGAAGGACATTTTTATGACCAAATAAAGAAAAGAATTGTGTACCTATATATCTTTCAATGTAATTTAGACACTCTTTCCTTTCTTTGCATTCAAGTATCCATTTCTCTATTTTCTGCAGCGTTTGAAAATCGGAACTGAACGTATCTGCGATCATTTGACAAGCAGAAATATGAAAGGCAAGCTGTCGCGTCAGATCTCTAGTTTTTTGTAATCTTGTTGCTACATATCGCTCCATTTCAGATAATTTCATCGTTTGTATCGCATTTTGTTCCGCTGGTATATAAAATTAAAAAATTACTAATTGTTGAATCAGTAAAATTCGTAATACTAAATAAATAAAAGAAACTTATACATAAATGTACATTTTAAAGATTTCGCTTTTCCATGTAAAATTGGAAAAACTTCGCTACATGGAGTATCTCTTACTTCCCCATAAATCTGATCTTTGTCTGGATCTAATTTGGTTTGAGATTTATCCAAAATGCCTGTACCAACGCTTACTTCTATTACTTCATGTAATAATCCAGCATAAGTTACAGGGGTTAAAAGTGGCGTAACTAGATCATAATTTCTATCCATTAAAATTAATGCTCCTATTTCGTTTTCTGTATCAGAGGAACCTAAACATTGTCTCATAGATTCCATGATTTTGAGCATTTGTTGGCTATACTTTCCAAAGGAGAGTATTAGTTTAGGTGAACCAAGTATAAGTTGTAGTGACCACAAGCTACGGGCTAATGCTGGTAACAATGTAGTATCTTTGTGATAATAAAGATCAGTAAACATACAGTTTTCCAAAGACAATATATTTCCATCTAATCTGATGAATTCCCAAGACAGTGTCTGCAATGTTACCAATCCAGATAGACCTAAGTAAATATCTACATTTTGCTTTATTGTTACTTAAACAATTATTAGTATATAATTAAACTATGAAGTAATTACCTTCTTCTTCTATAATTAAATTAAAGACAGTAGGTACAAATGGAGTAACTAAGATATGATGGCATGGTTGCATATGTGATTTGATATTTAAGGGAATCTCTGATTGTATTTGGTCTAATACTCTTTTACAGGCAATCAAATCATTTGAAATTAAAAATACATGTTGTGTATTTGAAAGCTTTAAACCTTGCTCCATTTTATAAATTTTTTCAACACCATAACGTCTAGATAAAAGATAATATTAATTAAGATCTATTGTAAAACTAATATACTCTAAATAATTACTACAGATAATTACTTAAGTACAGAAACCCCTACAAAACTGTCTAGAATTTTCATAAGCTTCTGTTCTATTACTAGGTCCTTGATCCCAGGAATCATGTCCAATATTTCAACAAGTTTTCGCTGACTTATTTGCCGCAATACGTTTAATCTATCGTCTAAAGTAATATCCATATTTTTTCAATGTGTAGTAAAAAGGAATTTCAGTGATAATACTAAAGGTATTTAACCCTTACGGAATATAAGGATACCGTAACTTTTCTTAACTGACATAAGGTTGATCTAATATTAAAAACTATACACGCAATTCTGATGTACTATAACGAAATTCGTCTGAATCTCAAGTCTTTTCATTCAAATTTTTTAACTAATTAACGTTTAAATTGCTGTTATTAATGAGAACATGATAAACAACTCAACTAGTGCACCCATGTGGCAAAACTTCGTAAACTGGAATGAGTCGTATTTTCTGGTTCTTCCATATTTACGCGTATGTTTCAGTAGGGTTATTTAAAAATGGCGGACGCATCGTCTTCCGATACTACCTCAGATTGCTGCAATGAATGGTTCTCTGATATTACTTCTGAAAAATCGGAGTACGTTATAGTAGGCCAAAAACCATGCCTATCTCATCGTCGTAGTAAAAGACATTTCTTACAGAAGCTATTTTTAAGAGAGGTAAGAGTGCTTAACCTTGAATCTACATGAACTTTGATGAGATTGACAGACAAGATAGCTGTCAAAATTCTCAAATAATTTGAGAGAAAATAACTATAGTAGGGTTGAAGGAAAAATTTCAATCGTTTCTCGGTGTCATACATTTGTTATTAAAACACACATCTCATTTAACTTTCGATGGTTGTAAGAAAAAATGTGCTTTTGTTCTTCTCCATCAAGTTTTCTTATATGTAGTAAATAAAAAAAATTATAAGAAAGAGTGAAATCTTGATCTTTATAAATTGAACATAATGGCCAATCTGAGTATTGTAAAATATGATGAATTTTTGCAGATAAGAGGTTGTTTATCAGCACATAATTATGCCTCAGAGGAAAGACTGTTTACTACTGTACCTTCCTGGAGACATTTGCCATTGCTACATGTAATCCCAAAATCAGCACTAGAAGCAGGGTATGTTTGTATATATAACAAAATAATTGAAGTTTTTTGATATTAATAGTAATAATAATAATAATTGTTATTATTGAAGACATATTGTCATGGGATTGACACAATGCGGTCAGTTTTTACTTACTTACACATACACCATGGATGTGAGTGGTACTACCTCTTTGTACAAATATTTGTTACATTGGTGGGCTTTTACTCCAAACTATGTTACACGTAAAGTTGCAGAAGTCACACTTTTTGGTAATTATACTATCTATAGAGAACTAAGTATTGTTATATCACAATGGCCAATGGAAAGGAATAAACTAGTGATACATGGTCTTTGGTAAGTTTTTATTTAGTTATTTATATCTGTTAAATTCTTTAAACTTATAAAACACTAATAAGTTTAAATCTTTAGTACAAACTGGCTACATCTTCAACCAACAGATAGAGCATATTTAACAATAACTACAGTACCATCTCTTGAAAACTGTAAAGACTGTTTAAAAGTAGCTGCATCCTATGAAGAAGAAGGTGAAGGTAATGTAACATTATATATATAAAACATGCTATAACAAATTAGAAAAAGTCAGTTTTATATTTTTGCAGAGTTAGCAGCCAATTGGGATGGTTGTGTACGGTGTAACTGTCTTCAACATGGGCTCACTGTCCATACTACTTACGAAGTAATTTCCCCATATCCTAGGTTCCGTGCTACTGTCTGTTTAAATTATTGGAATCACGTGGTAGTTAACACAGGCAACTTTTTACATGTGCTCAGGGTGGACTTGGACATTCCGAAATCAAAAAACCAGAAGTCTAGTGATAAGCAGGACACTGTGATTCCGGACGCGGTGCCTTTAGACATGAGTGATGTTGAGGAACTGGATTATACTAAGACGGTGGAACGTTACGAGATTTCTGATGAGAAAGTAGGCACACCCGAGTGTGCGATTGAACAATCACCGCGGTGCGAGTCGAGTATAGAACATGATTTTCTAGAAGAAACAATTAAATTAAATGATAAGTTAGGTCGTGATTCGTTAAATACCTCAAGCAGCAATCAAAGCGACTGTGTCTGTGATATAAATAAATCTACTGACGCCGTATATGTTAAGTCGTGCGAGTGTTTGGACAGTAACGAATGTAAATGCCGAAATGATAGTCCGATTTCTCGAACTGAGCAACAAGCGATCTCGGTCAGGGACAAGATCTTGCAGGACTTCTGCGAGGACTTGTCGCAGGAACTCAATATCGGTAGTGACCTAATTACTTTAGTAAAACATCCCTCGTGCTCCCCACGATCTACACCACAAAGACTTCCTTCTGATCTCAAAACGATGACTTGGTCTTCGCCAATACTCACCCCACCTTTGGACATTTTAAGAACTCGGAATTCAGAGTCTAGTCATAAAAACACGCGCAGTCAACGCTCCAATTCCCCTCAACCTGGTGCTTCGAAGGATAGCAGTGTTGCTTCTATCAATTCTCCGTTTCATTCAGTTTCCATGAGTCCATCCTCTTCGTGTTCTTCACGACTAATGTCACCTCCTGTAAGACGATCCTTTCGCCATCCAAGTCCACGCAAAAGATCCAATTTACATTCGCCTCCTCCGATCGTGAACTCGACGCAATCTAGGACGAGGGCCACGCACAAGCTTATTCTTGAGGCTGAAAAGGCATATGAATTTACAGACGAGGCACAAGAAACCTGTGAAAAACTTAGCTCGTTTCGAAAAAGAAGGCTGGCTGATAAAAAATACGAATTCTGCGATGAAAACGAGGATGCTGAGAACATAGTTCCTTTTAAACATATACGGGATCAATTTAAACATCGTGGTTGTTCTATATATCAAATACCATCCTCTCCAACGATGTCGCCTGCACTGCCGAATGGAAAAAAATATTGGGTGGATTCTGATCTAAGCGAAACGGATGATTTCAATGTTAATCAAGATATTGGTGCATCGAATGATTTAACCGTGGATTCAGGTAAGTTAAATTACCTACATAAGAAGAAAATTTCATTCCTGAATAAGATTGATAACGTTATTTTAATTTGTCAGCTGAAAAAAATGTTTTGCGTCCATTAAATCAGAATCAATTACCCAATGGAGGTATAAGTAGAGACCGTTCTAATAAGCATTGTAATTCTTCGCCATTAGTTCCGAAAATAAATTTACAATATCCTAGTATAAAATGCACAGCGCACTTCAAGAGGAGCTATATAGAACTTGATGACGAAATGATATCTGTTATTACAGATGTTGAAGGTATGTTATAATGTTGATTATTTTTTAGTGATTAAAATAAAAAAAACAGATATGAACATAATATGTTTCACAGATGAGGAAACAGGAGGATACGTGAGTTATCAGTGTGTGCTTCCTATGCATGTCCATGGGTCTGGATATGTTCAAATGCAAATGATCAGCAATAGTAAAGCTGAAAGATTGGTATTGTGTTTAAACCGCGGATACTTCAATCAATAATTAATCTGATGAATTTTAATCAGTTACTGTATTTTCAGATCGTACCATGCGTTTCGATATATCAACTAAGTTTTGATATTGAAACGTTCTCTCATCACATTGCCGACTGGATTTGTATGAAATTTAAAAAGAAATATTGGCATTGCAGTGATTATGATATAGAAATAATAGATGTGTGCGCATTAAGTGGTGATATTATTTGTCTATTGATCATGAAGATTCAGGCTAGTGAGATTAGTAGTCAAACTCAGTGGTTAGTATAGTCAGTCCAAGGTCATTGATTAGTTCAAGGATTTTAATTATACTTTAAATATTTATTTTAATGCTATAAAATGTAGCTCTCAGGAAAGAAAACAATATGAAGTAGGATGTAAATTTACATGGAATATTGATACAAGCCAGTACAGAATAACTGATATACTGCCATTGGAAGAAGTGAAACCAGAATCATGGAAACCAAGCTGTATGAATGTCCCAAATTTTCGCAGCCCATTATGGAATCCGACTAGACGTTTAGCGCCAAAATTAAGAGAAAAGATACAACAACCTTATGCGCACACAGTACGGTTTTTGCATAATGAAATGACTTTAGCAGGTGAGAGTGTTTCAAATAGAATCAAATGTTATTTTCAGCAATAAAAGATGCATATGTTTTAGGCGAATCCATAACCAGACTTTTCGATTTGGATAATCTGGTGGAATTTTACATAACGCCAATGCCAAACTATTCTTCGATTGAATAAGACAGTTATTGGGTAGACGATATTTTGCAAACAATATTTTATTTATTGTTACAAATCGAAGAGTTTTGCCATTGATAAGATAGCATGTACAATGTTATGAATGTATTGGAAACATACCCTATAGACTTATGATATTATTTCAAAAAGTCATTAATTCTACACATGAATAACTGCAGGTGTAACATGTATAGATTCTTACTGTGCTTTTTTTCACGAAATTATCTAACTGACTCGATTGTTAAGTGCCGCTATAATAGATTGTCCAAAATTTAAGGACGTGGAGTAGGGGTACTGAATAACGATACAACGAATGTTACGAGCATATGCTTGGATTTTGTAAATTATTCTCTAGCGCTATACACTGGCTATCTATATATTATAGATAACTTTGGTAATTACCAGATATAAGTAACTATGAACTGATTGTCAATGAATGTATTGTATGTGGTTTCAAAGACAAAAAAGAACAAATAGTAACACATTATTCAGTATTTGGTCCCAAAATTAACTGATGATTAAAAAAAAATATATATCTCTAGATACTTAGTTTATTTTCTATGCTGAAATTTTTTCTAGCTAGATTTATAATACATTTATTTAAGTGTTTATGTTAACTTTACACGATCATGTTGTATTATGAAGCCATTTTATCATGAATCTTTTTATATCTGAAAAACAGAAATACATGTACAAGCGTGCAACATGTATAACTGACAAATGCACTATAATTTATGTAAGTACAGATGGAGTTTTGAACGGAAAACATTTAAAACGTGAGAAACAAAGTTATTTAATTTGCTGAAGGAATGATGAAGCTGATAAGGTCAGTTTCTTAAATGCAATAAAATATTTGTCATTACTGGCAAATGGTAATATTACATTTTTTTACCTTTATAAACACATGATAATTATTGTGTACGTTCCGAAATGAAACGTTGCATGATTCAAACAGGAATCTTGATGGATGATCCTACATTAACTTCAGGCCCTACTCCATCCAGCTTCAAACCAGTGAGAATTTCTTCCCATGCATTCATACACTGTTGATAGTGCCGAATTTGTCGATCCGCCATTGAAAGTAACATATTCTTTAAATCCATTTGTTTTTCCACGTTCCATCTTTGTAAATCACTTCGTAAATTTTCGTTTGCACATTCCACACGATCTTGCAATAATTCTGCTTGCTTTGCTAATCGTGGAATAAGTTGCCCGAGTCTTTCTAATTTTTCATCGCGAGTCTCTGCTTTCCAAAGCGATCCACTCCAATTTTGTGTCGAGGTACCACCATTGGTAAGACTCATTATCTATTTAAATAATTAGTATTACGAATTATTGTGATTTATTAACATTATACATACTTTAAAAATAAATTTAACGTGCACCTGATCTTTTTCCAATCTCTTCTTTGCCAAATCTTCGATAGTCATTTCATATTCAATTTGCATCGAATCGCGTCGAGATAAAGCGCTTTTAACTGCATCTATATATGATATGTATTCTCGTTCTTCATTTGGAACATTTTCTAAAAGTTTCTGATGGGCCACTGTGTTGCATTCTATGGCTTTAGCAATTGCTAAAAGAAATGGAGCTAATTCTGGCTCAGAAGTTGCCCATAATGTAAAGATTGGGTGTAACTGATGTAATTCTAGCAAGTAGTCTAATGAAATATACATAATTTAATAGAATTTATAATAAAAATAACTAACACAACCAAGGAATTGATCTTGTATTATACCTTGTCTCTCCTTATGTATACGATGATTTATTTTATCTACAGTCGCTAATTTTTCACTAAGAGCTGTGCAATAATCTCTAATCTGTTCAAATTCGAAATGACGCTGTTTCATAGTATATGTACTTGCCATATTTTGCAGGGAATCAGTCATTTTAACAAGAACATTACCACGATTTTTACGATGTATTAGAAATTCCTAAAGAAGTTAAATATATAGTATCTAAAATAACATTAAATGTACAAACATAAAAATATGCTTACTGCAGGTTTAGTAGTCAAAAAGATGTGCAAATTCTTATCACAGCTAAGAATTGGATGGTTTACAACTCTGTTAAGAAACACGTGTAACAGTTTCATACGTGCTATAATAAATTCTTTGGAGTAACGATCTAACTGAGCAAGTAACGTATGCTTTCCAGGCATTGGCTGTAATAATGAGATTAATGTGCAACCATTTTCATAAATTATAGCATTATCCTAGGAGCAAACACATAAATATAAAATAAATATGCTTTTGAAATATGCAATGACTTACAGGTATAATATGTGTAGGATATGAATCCACTAATTTTTGTCGTAACCAAATAAAATCATTATAACGTCTTCTAACAATATACTCTCCCTCTACAAATTCTGGTCTTGTAGACTAAAGTAACAAAAATATTATTATCATTTGTATACTTTCAGCTATAAGTATTAAGAGCAAAACCTACTTTTGTTGTTATACGAAAAGTAATATAAGTTTCAAGAGTTTCAAGATGTTTTTGAGGATTATCTACTTTTACTTGTAAATCTCTAGAATCTGTCTGAAAATCTGATATTTCTTGCTCTGGTAAAGTAGAGAAACTGTCAACGGAAGGAGAAGCTATCTGAAAATTGAAATTACATTCAATGAAACGTACTGTTAAGCGAATAAACAGGAAGATTCTACGTGAAACTTGTGATTTTTAATTTTACATCGTTGTCATGTAGCAACTATCAAATAAATTGCAGGTTATATTCTCACCACAGAACCTTCAACAGAGGTGCTACAATTTGAAAGAAAATCGACGTCACGGTTTTCCTGTTTAATAACACCGCCGATTATCATTGTGCTTACTTCTAAAATCGCAGAATCCTCTGTATTTTTCTCGCTCAAACTTTCCACCTCAATCTCTGAAGAAGTCATCATCTTTAATCTATCGGACAACAGAGCTTTAACTATACTGCAGTTCTATGCGCAGTATTAGACGAAGCATCAGAACGATACGCATACTGATCATATTTCAAAAGCTGGAAGAACTTTTAAATATAAGTAATTTACAAAATATAAATTACTTGTTATATTAATATAATTTGCAAGTATTATAATTTACCCGCCTTTTTTCCTTATGTTCTTTTAATAGAAATCGTACATTGTTCTCTATAATTGAAGAACTGTAATTCGATGTTCAATTGTTACAAAATGTACACAAAAAAATTACGACATTCTGGAGTAAAGAGCAAATAATTTGCGCCCGTGGAAACCGTATCTCTGGGATACAGTCGACACTTTTTCCCGCGATCAAATATTCGAAACTTTCGCTTAGATCTTACAAAAGTATGGAATGGCCGGAAGAGGATGAATACAGCTCTATTTTTTCCAAAAGATATTCCATAATGATGGCGGAAGAATCTTCGTTGCCAATTATTTATTACCGTTCACAAAATCTGTTATCAAGTAAGCTCTATTTTTCTTCAAAATTGTTGCTGCAGCGTAAAGTTTTGATTTTACAACTTTTTGATCATTCACTATTACGTGTATGAATTTTTTAAAAGTATCTTATCCACATTATTTGTCTCTGATACAGCAATAACAGTAATTATGTTCATGAATGATCAGTAATTTGTAATTTCTTATTTTTTCAATAATTTTGAACAGCGCGCCACACAAAAGCGCAAAGTATGACTCATTGATTCAAACGAATCTGAAAAATTTTTACAATAGATTAGAGGTACCTGATATATCGCCTGTCTAATCAGGGAAAAATTAGTGATTGATCTACATGATTATCTGTCGGAGCAAAGTAAATATCATAATGTGGCTGACAAATATTATATACAGTCTGCGTATATTAGTGTGATTGCGCATGCATGCAAGTTATTATGATGTAACATAGCTTTCATTTGCGAGTAACATTTGCTGTCTTCAAAAAAAGGATTCTATCAGAAAATGAATTATGGAGCCACATTTTATCCATATGCATATTATAGATTTTAGTGATTTAATATAACGGTTGATTGATTATTAACGTAAAAAAAAGGGTACGCGTGGCACTGTTCATAAATGTATCAATAAATCCATAGAACCGCTATGGAATTTTTCTTTTAATTGATGCATTAATACGTGATTAATACTAATATTTGTTTTTTAATTGTTGCTGTGTACAATTACAATGACTTCAATTAGAAGTGTGATAGAAGCAATTCATTTGTTGTATATTCACTATATGATTTTATATAATTTAGTTCGCTATCTACAAATTAGACCTAAAATTTACCAAAACTTGAATAAAAAGATGAAATTCGAAATTATGGAAACAATAATATATTGTAATTAGTAAACGCTAGGTATTTTTGTCATTTTAAAATATATTTACATACCACATGTTATCAAACATATATATTGGTTTTAGAAAGAAAGAATTTAATCAGTTAACAGTAACTTAAATTAAGAGTAATAAAAAATGCTTCTAAAGAACGATATTTGTAGTTTAGGGTGGTTATCGCACCCTGACAAACGGAGATTAGATACGGTACTGGTCGTGACGCGGGCAGTGATGCCGTGTAGTCAAGGAGACCGCAGCAGCAGACAACTAACACTCCGACCAGCCGTCGACAACAAAATATACAGGTTCGTCGGAGTGTGCTGCTCTGCTTTCCCATTTTTACGGTGCCTTGGTTATTTGCGCGGTTTCCTGGGTGACAAGTACGGCGATTGCTTGAACGAGAAAAATCCGATTGAAATACGTGGGGGGACACGATCGGCCGCGCAAGTGCGTCCGGGCGTCGTATTGAAACTACACGCCATTCATGAAGACAGGTGAGTAAAGAAGAAACGTGAAAACCGCGCTTTCTTACTATATTAATTATGATTATTCATGCGCGAGTTTATACAATTCTTGTAACGTAATTTCGGAAACAGCGCGTAACATCCAACGTTTCGGCGTCTTATCAAGGTTTTGTTATATTAACTTTATCGTTTGCAACATGTATTTGTCCAATGACAGTTGAGACAATACGGTTATTGATAAATGCAAATTAAACTATTCATATAGTTGCAAATGTCGTCGTGTGCAAGAATTTTCCAATCCTTTATAATTGGATTCCTTGATGTTGAAATACTATAATGTAGTTATTTGTGTATTGATGTTCAACTCTTTTATGTGAACATTCATTTAAGAATGTATTACATTATTAAGCCCCATGAACTGCTTGACTCTTTAGGAGTCTATGCAGAAAAAAATGTTTTAAATTAATATATTATTTTATAAATATTATAAACTTTAAAATGTTATACTTTTTTAAGTTAAATTTATCCTATGTGTAATTACTATAGTAAGGATTAATTAATTCCTCTCATAGAAAACTATCAGATTTCTTACTTTTTGTGTTCCCCTATATTACATTACGCTTTAGTGATTTCATTGTGTATCCTATTGGGGGGAGTATCTAATATTTGAAAGCCTCTATAGCACTTAATTAAAATAGGCTTATCAGCTCCATTGATGTGTTTTTTAAAACATGAAAAATAAGGTTACCTAAAAAGTAAACTCTTGTTTAGTCATTCAATTATATTGAGTTTTCACATATTTTCTGTAAGAATTACACAGCAATAAATCACAAACTTTTAGTGTTTTGGTATGTTTCCTAATATAATCATTATTTTTTAGAGTGATATAATCTCTGATGCTAAGTGATATATATGCAGTATATATATTTTTTATTTATAATATTGCAGTATAGTTTGTTTTAAAAAAAGAATGTTAGCAAAGTATAAATGTAAAGGAATAAGAAACAACAGGTAATATAAAATAACAGGTAGAATATATAGAGCACTTCTAAGCTTTGATCAGGCATAGCAGGTCAGGTGCTCACACACTATGCTATTCAATATAATTATTTTCTAGATTGACATAATTCTTGATATTAAATAATGTATTTGCAATAAATGTATTCTATTCATTATTTTTGCTTAGATTAAAAAAGAATTTAATAATTTTAAGCAAAAATTATATTAGTGCATTATACTTTTGTAATAAAACAGAATGATAAAATTTTTACTATGGGTATTGGGATTAATTATAAAATTTAGTGCCATTACTTAGAAAGGGGTTTTAGTATTCTGTAACTGCACCTATGATTCAACCTTTTCTACCAAAACTTTCAACCCCCTTGACAAGATTTCTGTATCCAGTCACGTGTGTGCAGCATTTTAGCCATTATCCCTTTCCTCTTTCGTCTTCTTTGTTTCGAAACATTGTGTTTGGTACCTGCTACCCTACAGGTACAGGATATACCAACACATCTTGCTGCACACGCATTGAAACATTAATGGCGTGTATCATTCGTACTGAAAGCTCTTTGGGGCTTTCCTTTGATCTGCAGATTATTGAATGTTGCACACCTGCAAGAAATTACACGATCTATGCTGCATGTAGGTTAGGGTGGGTGCTAATCCATCACTATATCTAACGACCGATTCACGTTCGATCGCAAATTTTGCGATCATAATTTATTCTTTCATCTACTAAAATACATGACATATGCTATTAAATTGATTTTAATAAAAATAATCGACTGCATTATATCCTCATTTTTATGATACTTACATGATAGTATTTGTTATATTATACAAAATAATCAATACATCATTGTACATTGTGCAATACATTCATGTAAATGTATATATTTGTGTTGATCTGTGAAAATTACTTTCTTTTTATATCTACACTTTTTTTTTTTTTAAAGTAGCTGATGATATCTTGATCTCTAAGTACAAATTTAATAGAAATTTCAGTTTTTTACTTAGATGTAATTATCAATTAAGCATATATTTTAGTGATTGTACTTTGTAAAATGATAAACCATATGAAAAGCATTATAGTAGTCCTTCTTATGTCTACTTTATTGGAAAACATTATTGATATTTGTTGCATTTGAATGGGTATATATCTACAGATTCTTCTCTCCACAAACGGGGAGGTAGCAGTGGTGGTGATACAGTGGGAGCAGAGAGAGGTGAAGGAGTAATTGCCATGACTACAACAGGAGCCCAGTATGCCCTCGCAGCATCTACCAGAGCTAATAACAGTGGGGGTGGCTCTACTACAGTAGGGGTGGAACCAAAGCCAAGTGTTGTTGTCGTGACTACTTCTAGTTCCAGTGGCAGTGGTAGTGCAGCACAGAGCCAGTCCACAAGAGGACAGCAACTTATCACTGTTGTTACTAGCCCTGATCCCTCCAGTCCAAACAATTTACAGCCTATACAGGTTTGTTATATTGAATTTTATTGATATATTCTTTACCTACATTATGGTTTACCAACGTTTAAAAGATTTAATATTAATTCTACAGGAGTTTTTATTAAAGTATAATAAATATTGTATCTATCAGTCATATATTTAATTTAGTATGATTAAAGATAAAAACATATTGTTTACATATTTATATTATTATATAGAAATTTACTGTTGATCATGAGAACATGCATACTATAAATAATAATTTAGTTATTGGTTCAGGATCCACTTGAAACAGCTGCAGATTCTTCCAATGGCTCAACAGGCACTTCAGCACATGTTACGGCACAAGTAGTAGTGAATACTACCCATTCTGGACAGCACACACTCGTTGATTCTGACGCCGCATCTACATCGGCTGGTACCATCGTTAGTGGATCTCCGCATTTTATTACGGTAACAGGTACGTTATAGTTGAATATATTTCCATTTTATTTGTCTGTTAATTGTAAAATTGCCGATAATAACTTTGCAAAACATTTGTCAAGAATTAAAAAAATAAGTTTTAACGATTAATGTTCATACATATAAAAAAGAATTGCAATAAATATCAAGAGATCCTTACAAGTCGTTTATGTTAGGGGTGAGTATCAGGATCAGTTTGAAAAAAATTATAGTGTTTGAGTAGAGATTTGGCCCTTTCCATGCTGCTGAAAAACATGCACCTCTGTTCTACTCTGACCACACTAGGCACCAGTGATTCACCATCCTACGCGTCCCTCACAACGGCAGTAGGTGAGGGCAGAATATAATCAGCATGCATTATTTTTCTCACTACTTATGTACAATGTATCTGTAAAAAGAGTTACGTATCGTTTATTGTTACACTAATTCATTTTGCATGTATTAGTACGTTTTTTATTTGTATAGATAATAAGGAGAAAACAAATAAAAATGCGTGGATACCAGATTTTATTTTAAGAGTGCAAGCGCTTACTTAGATGCACTCTGTTTTTTCTAGCGATTGGCAAGGTATAATTCTGTAATTATTAAATGTCGTGTGCATTTTACAAAGCTTTATACATATGAAAATTAACTACATAAATAAGTTGAAGTATGTGGCATTTGTTCCAGTGTCGGGTGAACCGGAGGCAGTGGGGTCGGAGTCGGTTTCTCATCCTACTTATGTTCAGTATGTTGAGGGGGATGGTTCTACATATATACCAACAAATGGTCAGATGTAAGTACATCAATATTATATTTTAAGTATTTTACTGAAATATATAATTTATAATTTGTAGGACATATCCTGTATATGCTGTTGGAGAAGCAGGAGCAATGTACACTCCTGCATCCAGTCAGTATTACACACCAGCATCCACACCAGTAACATATGCTCAGGTAATTGATAAAAAGTATTTCTAATTAATAGATGTAATGACGACAGAAGCGTAACATGTACTGTAAGTATTATTATGAATTATATTTTGTTGTATTTAGGTCACTGGTCAAGGTTCAAATTCTACAGCCGGACAGTTATTATCTCAAGGTAATGGAACGTATCTTATTCAACAGAGCGTTGTAGATGGAGATCCAACTACTCACGCGTTAATATCTGCATCTGCTGCACGTGCTAGCCCACAGACAGAAAATGCGGTAAGACAGTATGCATGTCTATAATTATTATTGCTTTTAGTTTCTTCTTTACTTTTGACTTAACTTCTAGAGATATTGCAAATTTTGTAGATATAATTTTAATATAATAAAGATTTATTCCGAGTTATTTTGGATAATTAGATAGTGAATGGAGATCTATGATAAAGCAAAGTACTTTTTGAAATTGGGGTTTAATGAGGTATTGGTATGTTGGGTTGTTTGATAGGAAACTGTGGTTAGCGGGGGTGGAGGGGCATACTTGATCAGCGGTAATTCAGGAGGTACTGCTGTCACCGTGGAAGATGCTGCAGCTGCAGCTGCAGCTGCAAACATGACGCATGCCACTAGAGTTTCCCAAGCGACCGTAAGCTGATTTATAACCCTTATTTGCAGCTTAACCATACTCTAAATTCATTAAAGCATGTTCAGCTGCTTTTTTTAGGGATGCTTTCTTACATGAGCTTTGATTTAATTTAGCAGTAATGTAAGAAATATTTTTGTTTGACATAGATATTGATGGTATTTGTTGGATATTACAAATAGTATAGTTGGCATTTGCTTAGTATTATCTTTAGTACTTTATTGTACTTGCTGCCTCAAAAAGAAAATAATAAATTGTGTAACTTGTAATAATTTTATGTAATTAGGTTCATTGGTTACTCGAAAATTACGAAACAGCAGATGGTGTGTCCCTTCCAAGATCCACTCTTTATAATCACTACCTACGTCATTGTTCCGAGAACAAACTGGACCCTGTAAATGCTGCAAGTTTCGGAAAATTAATACGTTCCGTCTTTTTGGGCTTAAGAACCAGACGATTAGGCACAAGGTAAAGAGTTTTATTGTTTACTCTTTTCCTTGTTTTCCTCAATGAATTTGTCTTTTAACTTTTACAACTTTTTATAGAGGAAATTCAAAGTATCATTATTATGGAATTCGTGTGAAGCTCAGTTCTCCTCTAGCTATACTGAACGAGGATGGAACACCTCGTCAACAGCAAAACGCAAATTCACAGACGAAACGATTCAAATTCGTGAATCAAAAGCAAGATACTACTTATGAGAACAATACAAATTCGAATACAAACATTTCTTCGAATAATTCACCACCACAGTATCATCAGTACCTCGGTGAAGCTAGCGGTGCAATTCCAGAATTTCCAGAAATAATAGTCGGACATGGTTCCTCTCTTCCAGAAGATTGCACGCTAGAAGACATTGACACATTCCGTAGTATATACAGAGAACATTGCGAGGCTTTTTTAGACGCTGTTCTCAACTTTGAGTTTGCAACCGTAGAAAGCCTTTGGAGAGAATTTTGGCGTAGCCAAGACAATAATAATGGTGATGAATGTGAGGAAGAAAAATATTTATCAAAGTAAGATTTAAAAATTTAATTATATAAAACAATTTACCAAAAGGTTATAATAAAATTATATTTGTAACTTGACTGCATAGGACTAAATTATATCAGATGTGTAAATGTTCAGAGGTTCAAGATTTCATAAGAAAAGTTGACTATACATTTTACCAAAACTTGGTGGAAGTATTAATGCCTAATGTATTGCGACCTATTCCGAGTGAGTAGTATCTTTATTAGTGATGTTATTAAAATACTAACAATTGTATGATTTACAGGTTCATTAACGCAGTCTATTCGAAACTTTGCAAAAGGATTAGAATCGTGGTTAACGTCAGCAATGGCAGATTGTCCCGAAGAAATGACTCAAATAAAGGTACTATTGGAAAAACATTGACAAAATATTTTTTTTTTAACAATGTTTTATTTCAGTTGACTGCTGTATCTGCATTTGCTCAGACATTAAGACGTTACACATCATTGAATCACCTTGCTCAAGCTGCACGTGCAGTGCTTCAAAATTCTAGTCAAATAAATCAAATGCTAGCTGATTTGAATCGCGTTGATTTTCATAACGTGCAAGAACAGGTACTTATAATAATTAAGATAACAGAATGGTATTTTTAATTATGAAAAGTGCACGAATATATTTTTTTATAGGCTTCGTGGGTGTGCCAGTGCGATTATGCTATGGTACAACGTTTAGAAGCTGATTTTAAAGTAACATTACAACAACAAAATTCATTAGAAGACTGGGCAATTTGGTTGAAGAGTGTCGTGACACAGGTTCTTAAGCCATTCGAGAAAAAACCAACATTCGCAAAAGCTGCTCGTCAATTTTTACTCAAGTGGTCTTTTTATAGGTAATTATTACAAATATATAAATGACTGTGGTTGAATTTTAATGAATTTGTTCGTTCTTTCAATAGTTCCATGGTAATTCGTGACCTCACTCTAAGAAGTGCAGCTAGTTTTGGATCTTTTCATCTAATACGCTTGCTATATGATGAGTATATGTTTTACTTAATTGAACATCAAGTAGCAGTTGCCACAGGAACAACTCCAATAGCAGTAATGGGAGATGTACGTACTTCTATTGAGCAATACAAGATATAAAGTCTTTTTATAAATATAACATTAATGTTGGTTCTGTTTTTTTACAGAAAAGTCAAAATTGTACTTTAATTAGTGCATTTGGTGCCACTTCTAATGGAGGTATGTTATTTTTCTTAATATTTGTTTGTAAATTTCATTCTTTTATTACATTTATAATTTAGAAATTTTCTTTTTAGATACATCAAACACCAGTCAATCAAAGCGTATAAAACTAAGCTAACTGCGTGCCTATACCCTTTAGTTTTGAGAGTAAGCCAATAGCACCTGAGAATGAAACGTTAGCACAAGAGCATGCAGGTCTACTAATACACTAGTCCCATAGATTATAATTTTATATAAGATGAGATCTTATTGTATTATGACTTAAACAAAGAAGATTTTTGCATAACGAATGCCCAGGATGTATACAATCTAAGTAAGTTTGTGTGATATAATGTGTAGAAATATGTAATGCAATCTTGTTTCATATGAACATATGATTCAAGTATGTGGAATCGCTGGTACGATGTTTAGTACATTAATATGTATCGTCTAGTCGAAACATCTTTGAAATATGTACGGGACCATGAATTTGTCATGCCCTTGTAGTATTCAATATTGAAAGCTTACTCGACAATAAGCATTTTTTTTTGCTTTAAAGGTTTCGTACCTTCAAATAGTTCAAATGTTTTATTTTAATTAAAAAGAAACTGTATAAAGATTCATTGGCAAAACTACTTATGATTTGGGATTTGTATTATTTAATATATCATATTTTTTAAATAATTTTTTAGTAAGTTACGCGAAAATAAAGTCGGGTGAGCTTAAAATAGTAAACGTCGATTTGTGCAAAACTAAAAACAGTGGGTCGGGAAGACAATGTTTTTGACAGGGAAAAAGAAATATCCTGCATTCATATCGTTGGATTCTATTTTGCACAAATACTCGAGTAACATTTTACGAAATCCGCCCTGCTAATGGTATTGTCAAAATGAAAAAATAAAGAAAGAAATAATTATTTCTACCGGAGCAGATACAAACTAGATTTATTATATTGATATAACTGATATAAGTTTTAGATATCTCTGACATTAATGACTCATCGAGTTACGTAAAAAGGTTCTGTTGTAAGTCGTCTGTTGCACTCTCTCTATATTCTTTCAGTATTTATAAACGAACAGTACAAAATCATGATGGTAAAAAATAATTAATGTAACGATATAATGTAATCGTTTTGTTTTACTAATAGGATACGCACTATCGTTCTTACATAGTGTATATTATACATTAATTGTACATGTGCAAATAGTGTAACAGAGAACTACATAGGTGAAATTTATCGAAGGAAGAAAACATATGAAATTGCAGATTGTAACAGTAGAAGTTGCGTGTCTTCAAACGTGCTTCGCATTTATTAAATAATTTTAATATATTTAAATATAAAAAAAGTTTGGATTAATGTATGATTTTATACTTGCATACACTTAAGTAACTCATCTGTTTAGCAAAACAAAGTAACTAAATTTTAAGTGTAAATTATAAATTTCACCTTACATTCTTTTTGTTATATGTATATTATTTTACGAAAGTATATCAAAATATGTAAGCTGTTACAAATATTGAAGACATACATAATATCGTTTTTACGTTTGATGCTTTAAATTCTGCTGTTTTCATTAAGTATTTAGTAATTAATTATTGCGATGAAATTTAGTTGGTCATTTCATGATCACATTTTAAATATGGAAAATTGGCTGATTTAATGGAGATCATTATGATTATTGCCAATGCGATACCAAAAAACATCTTAATTTAATATTTTTATTTCTGTAAGCATTTTAGTGTATGTTGAAAGTGGAATATAATTTGTTGTATATTGTAAGTTCATTAAAACTTTGTATTTACTGTTTGATTTCCATAAAAATTTGATACTTATATGTTTCTCATATTTTATATATTTGCACTATATTATATATTTGTTTCATGTACTTAGCAACATGAACGAATATATATACATATTATTATAAACTTCAGAACAAGTACAAAGTTTCAATGAAATTAACATGTACTGTTCGAAATATTTTTTCAATAACTCGTTTATCAGTGTTCATTTGTGAAACTTATACTCGAGTAATCTTGCATCACAATACCGTTTTACTTTTCCAGAAATGCAATGTGTGTACATATATACATATATATATGCTTGCACTTTTGCGACAGTAGTCATTGTATATTTTGTGGGATGAATATATTACAAAGATTATTATTCGAAATTGTTAAGACTTATATATGAATTCGTTCAGGTACAGGATTAATGTTAAAAATGTATTTTTTACTGCAAAACATTGCTGTATAGATCGTTTAACTAAGCTTTGTGAATGCACACTACATATTTTACAAGAAAGCAAGGATTAATATGTAAGAATACATGAATTGCCAAGGAAAATTCCGATTCAGAATGTATCTTGAAATGTAAGAAATGAGTAACATTCGAATCAGTTGTAGGATGCTATTCTTACGCAATGCTGAATTGAAATGTTTGGCAAAACTTGGTGCCTTTTATTTCATACAAGAATGAAACAAACATTTTTTTACTGTACCTTGATTATGCAAACAATCGAGGCCAAACGACCAAAACTAATGAAAGAAATAGTTACGCTCTTCCTTCAGAACTTCTTTTATAACGTTTTATTTTGAGAAAAAACGGGTAAAAAGTTTAAAGTATTTCAAAATGGTAAAGTAGAAAAAGGAATTAAGCGGATATTTGGAAGAAAATGTATACATTTTGTAAAGATATACTGAACAAAGAAGAAAACATAATTTCTCTTAAATTTATTTAAGCGATTTTTTCATATAAAGAAGTTTCTTCCAAAATAAAATTCACTTTGCTAAAAATCATAATAAAGGGTACTAAATACTGGTCAAATTTTATTACACTTGCGATATTCGCAGATAGTTTTAACGAGAATAGGATTATATTTATTGTATAAAAGTATTGCATACTAGTCAAATTTTATAGATTTAAGTCGAAAACAGGGATTGAATATCGCACAGTAAATTGACCATTGGTTGCGCATTATATCATTTGTGCAAAAGGAGAGGATAAAATATTTCCATAACTGTAATGAGCTTATACGTGTAAAAATTACTGATATATGTACTTAGCATAAGAATGGCTTTCTAAGAAATTTATATGTTTTCCTTTTTGTCAATGAGAGTAAGTATGATTGAATATAGAAATGTGTAACAATCGGATTCATTTTAAAAATCGATAAAAATAAAGATATCCTATCCTATTATATAAAAATGAAATAACTCGATTGAATAATTTGTACACAATTCTATATTGGTTGATACTTGCTTGCACTTTGTATTTTTTAGGTAGGAAAGCTGTTTATAAGTTTCACATAATTATCACAAGATGCAAGCAATTGTAGTCTTGTTTATGATAAAAAAATCAAACTCATCATGGTTTCCTATGTTGCAAAAGAAGACGGCCTTAAATATTTTCAATTGTAAGACAGAAAAGATGTACTATGTTATTAATAGGTGAATGCTAAGAACAAATGAAAAAGAAGAAAATTAAGAGATACTCTTGATGGAGAAAAAGTAAAAGTATCGTTTTTCCTTATAACTTAAAGAAAATATTTTGATACCCTCAAATTTGCACAAGTGTCATTTATTATTGCTTAAATAAGATTATTTTTACTAAACGCAGCTCAAAATAATAAAAACTGACATAAATTATATGAGGTGTACGAAGCTCTAAGAACTGTGTGAATGTGCGAATCGTAAAAAGGGAATAATAAATATATGTTTAAAACTTGCAAGGTTGCGTTTGTTATCTAATTCGTAATACTATCACAAATAATTCGTTTAAATATTTTTAATTAAAATATTGATAATTTATTGATATTTAAAACAATAAAGATTAATTTTAACAAACTCAAAATAAGTAAATGGAATATTTTCTATTTTGTTTGACAAAAACCTACTACTGCGTACATACGTTTTAATTTTATATATGTTAAATATTTTTAATTATCTCTTTCGCTAAAAATATAATCAAAACATTTTTTTGTTTTTTATTTTATTTTACTTCGATCAGAACATGGAAGTATACAAATTTGAGAAGTATCTTTACGAAGTAGTGTAACATTGTGAATGTGTTTATCTTTCAGTAGAAAAAAATTAGAAAATATTGAAAATATTGTTAGATACGGTATTTGTTTGCTTCGTATACACTATACCTTGAACTGAGTGCATGTGTTAAAGTATGAAGCGCAGCAATTTCAATACAAATATAGTTAATACGCGGTAAGTTTCTTCTTTCCTTTACTATATTTTTATTGTATTCCTTATTTTAGTAATAAAATATATTACAACAGAAGTTATAATGTATGAAAATCAGTTTTCAAGAATAATTCGATTCAAATTTGCATGATACATTTAAATCGTAATAGCGTCCTCTATCAACGATTTCTTCAAAGCTTTTTAATTTGAATTTCGATGTTTATTCACTATTACACGTTAAGTAAAAAATCGAGTGTTATATTATTTATATTATAGCAATGAATAAAACTGTACATATGGGTCTACAATTTTATAGACATCAACAGAAAAAATGTAGCTATATCCCGAAAGAATAAGTTGATTTCCTGATTTTGAGGGACCAACATTTTACCAAACCGGAGAATGAGTAGTAAAAGAAACTTCAATGGTTATTATTAGTAATATATAATATGTAGTTTCTTTGTTTTAAGCATACATTATAAAATCATAATTCATGGAAAAAAATTCGAACTTAACAATGTAAAAAAATAAGATTCTAAAAATTTAAACCAAGTTTTTTTACCATGATTTTACCAAATCGATGTCAAATCTGACATGTCAAGTTTGTTTCCATGTTAGTAGCAAATGTATATTAAGGCTTATACCACCGCACCAACAATACATTAAGCGTTGTAGCATAAAACCAAATTGATTACAAAACTGCTGTGAAGCTTGGTGATCGTAACAAGACTTGACTAGTTTTCTGATGTTAATTTATGTGAAAGTTTGGTACAAAATTTATTGTGAAAGATGGATAAGATTTTAGTGCCACGTTTTAACCAAATGGTTGTTGGGGTAAATACTCGATATTTTACGCGTGAAAGTAAAATTTAAAGAAGAAATATAAAAGTATATGTTCATAATTGTTAGCTTTAAATAAAATCGCTGAATTTATGTAAGAATGATAAATACTTAAAGCGCTCAACAATTGAAATTTTGAGTGTTAACAATAGTAATTGGTATAGATGATGTGTCAACACCTTTGACTTCGACTATAGCTTATAAATAAGAATAAACGAAAAAACTTGACGGAATTCGATTTTCATCCTGTAGGATTTTCTAGATTAACTTGTGTTAATAATTAAAAGTTGATATAATTTTTTTAATAAAACTGGTGTTAATAAGTTAATAACTTGGTAAGTTTACGGATAATGAAAATTGTTCTAGGTTTCATTATTAATAATTCTTTTTTTTATTTATTTATTATATTGTTATCTTTTATAAATATAAAGCAAAATATATTTAAAGTATTATCTATCGCTTAATACTTCCTAGTGTTTTGGAAGAAAAATATGAGAGTTTAAAGGATAGAACGATGCAATTATTTGGTCCATATTGTTACTTCTTGAGGTTATGGTTATAAACTTTTAATACATTATTGAAAAACAAATATCTCTAATTAGATCTGTAAAAAACTTTCTTGTATTTCCTGTAGAATAATTTCATATTCCATCATTCAAATATATTGATTAAATTAATTGTTAGAAAAGGTTTTTTAATGAGTTTCCATTTGAAAGAAAGGTATTCCTAGTTTTAAATAGTTAATGAAATCAATGGAAAAAATAATTTAGTCAAATATATATTTTTAATTGTTAGATTTAAGATGTCCTCAGATATTATCAGTGCAAATTTTAATAAAAACAAAAATCCTAAAGTTGGCAGAAGATATTGTATAGTTGATACAAAGGATGTTAGTGATGATAATTTATATGTTGAAAGTTCAACTGAAAAGTTAATTAGCAATGAACTGCAAATAGAAGCACAATCAGACGATAAATTAAAAGCGAAGTTGGATAGTGCGATATCTTTAAAGGATGCTGAGAAGGAACAAATTAAAGGTAACAATAGAAAAGAAATTAGACATAGGATTTTTAAGTAATGATAATATCATTCATGGAATTGAAAACAAATTAGTTAGGTACAACTTTTTTTTGTCCATTATATTTTTTATTTGATCTTTAGAAATCCCTTAAAAGATTTAACATTTAGTTTTTAATAATTATGGTATTAGTCATTTGACAAGATATTTAGAAATAGCTAATATTTTAAGGTTTCTATAAAGAAAGAGAAAGAAAGAAAGAAAGAAAGTGAACAAGAGAGGGAGTGAGTGAGGGAAAGGGAGGGGAAGATATCTACAAGGCCTTTTTTCCTTTCTCTGCCTCTAATATGATAATAAAATCAATGCAGAGCCATTGATTATATTATAGTATAAGCTTTGCACTGTAGTATGCTAGTGCTTTTAAAATGCCAGTGCAATGCAGAAATAAAAAAAAGTTATCGAAGCATGAAGGTATCATACTAATATATAGTATAATTTTTATAAGATTCTATCTTCATAGAGATATTTGTAAACTTCTCCAGTATTGAAATATATGTACATATGTACATATGTTTCAATCAAGATTATTTTCATTTTAGAAGTTGTTGGTCATCAGTTGAGATTTACTGCTTATAACAAAAATAATGATAAAAGTAATGATGCTGGTGTATCAGTTCCTTCAGAGTATGATGTAACTATAGATGAAAGGTTACCAGAGACAGTGACATTACTCACTACACCAGAAGGAGGAAAATTATATTTAGTAGGCACAGCTCATTTTAGTGTTGAAAGTCAAAATGATGTTGCAATGGTAAATAGATTGCATTTTATCACTTTACAATTTTTAAACATGTTAGATATATTATAGAAGGTCAAAAATTATTCCAATACCTTCGTTCTTAAGTTAATTGTCTAACAATTTTGTGGTATCAAGATAATTAAAAATATATCCTTTCTTTTACAAAGATCATTCAGGCTGTACAACCACATATAGTTGTAGTAGAATTATGTAAAGCCAGAATTGATGTTATAAACATTAATGAAGAAGCTCTGTATCGCAGTGCAACGGATTTGAGTATTCGTAAGTTTTTTCGATCGCCTATACAAACATGTGATTTCAATATGTAATGTAGAACATTTAATCACCTATTTGGTTTTGTAGAAAATTTAACCGAAATATTGAGAGAATATGGAACTTATAATGGAATGTTACACATTGTATTATACCGAATGGTGGCCCATATCGTTAAACAATTGGGAATGCCACCAGGTGGTGAATTTCGTAGAGCATTTGAAGAGGTAAACTAGACGATATCGTTTTTAGGAGATTCAAATAGTAACATGAAATAATTATACATCCTATGATGATTTTTAGGCAAAAAAAGTACCAAATTGTGTAATTCAATTGGCAGATCGCTCAATTAACGTGACATTCCAACGTGCATTGAGAGCATTGTCCTGGTGGGAAATTATGAAGCTTTTGTGGCTTATGGTACGATTAGATGCTCATATTAGTAAGCAGGATATAGAACGGTACAAACGGAAACGTGTAATAGAGCAAATGATTTCAACATTAAGAGAACAGTACCCAGCAATAGAGAAAACATTTGTTACGGAAAGGGATATATATCTCACCTATCATCTTCAAATGGCTGCTATGGCTAGATTCACTTCAGAAGATCCAAAACCCTTAAGAGTTGTTGGAGTTGTTGGTATAGGGCATACTAATGGAATTGTTGAAAACTGGGGAAAAGTGAAAGCTTCTGATATATGGCCTATCATGCGGTATATATGCATATAACATAAATATCCATGAATAAAATTTTATGGATATCAAATGTTTTACTTTTTTATTTATAGAGTGCCTCCAGAACCAATATCGAGCAAGATATTGAAATTCACGTTTAAGGCCTCTCTACTGGGGGCTGTATTTTATATGGGATATAAACTAATACCACTACCTTCTAGTAGCACATTACAATCTATTAGGTCATCGATTGAGGTACTATTAAAGGTCAGTGTTGAAAAGTAGAGTAGCTAAAATTTTACTTTTAGAAGCTCCGATATATAACGCATACTTTTTATCAAGAAGAAAGAAACGAAAGCAAAACAATTGTTTCCTTTATTTTGTGCTGCCTATTCATAAAGAGTCTATCAAACATTTTTTGGGTTTTTCGTTAACACCTGATCGTGATAAGCATGGAGGCGACTCCCTGTGCAGATCAATACGAACACAACATACCTAGTGTTATGTACATAGTACACAATATACCAGGTCCTGGAATAGATTTAGAAGAATTCGAATCAGAATATTTCCTGGGTTGTTCCTGTATAGCTCAGTGCTGTGATTGCTCATGTACACGCGGTTCATTGAATTACATCAATGATCGGTTACTAGATAAAAAATTATCAGGGCCAATAATCGAATGCAACTCTTATTGTACTTGTAGAGAAAATTGTAGCAATAGAGTGGTACAAAATGGTCCGTTAGACAGTTTAGTCGTATCAAAAATCGATGGAAAAGGACTTGGTTTATTTACTAATAAATTTATCAAGGAAGGTCAATTTATTTGTGAGTATGCTGGGGAAGTAATAGGTATTGAGGAAGCGAGACGTAGAGTCGAAGCGAATAAAAATACCATGAATTATGTTCTCGTTGTTTCCGAGCATATTGGGGATCGAATAATAAAAACGTGTATAGATCCAGAGAATTTTGGCAACATAGGTCGATATTGTAATCACAGTTGCGAGCCGAACACTAGTCTCGTACCTATAAGAATCGAAGGACCAATACCTCGATTATGTTTGTTCGCGTCCAAGGATATAGACATTGGCGAGGAAATAACTTTTAACTATGCTGACGGAGTTACTAATTCCGTCCAGAACCTTAGCGATACGCCCTGCCTTTGCGGTTCTAACAACTGTTTTGGTTATTTACCTCATAATTCTATTTAAAACTATCAAGTTCTTTAATAAATGGATCGAAAATAAGAGTGTATAATTCAAAGTAGGTATCTTGAGTCTATTGCAACGTTTTGTATGTATAGCAAATAGGATTCTAATGATTTTACATTTATTTGTTATTTTCTGTTTATTTCTTTAAATATTTATCATTAATGAAATAAGTTTCACTTATTTTGGAGTAAGTCATATTAAAAAGGTGTTTATATACATTAAAACAAGAATTGAATTGATTATCAAATAGGGAGAGAATGTTAGTGTATCAATTGTATAGAGACGTTATATTTATTTCTTGATTAACATGGAATTGAAGATATTGAAGGAAAGTAATATCTCTTCAATTAATAATTGAGATTATTACAGCCTGCTTGTGTGTTCAATTAAACTGATATTAGGAACAACAATGAATATTTTTATGATAATTAAGTGTTATTAATAACAAATGAAAAAATTCATAATTCTTAGCAGTGCTAAGAATATAATGTAACTTGTAAATTAAAAGAGGTACATTTATTAATTACGATTTTATAGTGCAAGAAATATTAAGTAGAAACAGGGTAAAATTTAATATTTGAGATATAACATATTAAATACTCTGTAATTAATATATAACTCCTGATCAATACAATATTGTTACTTTAGCATCGATTTAACATTTAACATTACATACGTATCAAACATTTTTGTAAAAGTTCATATAATTTAAGTATGTATTATACAGCAATACATATAACTATACAAAATATTATATACATATGTGTACATATAAATAGCGATTTACTGTGAAAATTGTTAAATAATGACTGACAAGTATACACATTTTTAATATAGTTACTTTATGAAGCACCATGTATATCGAACACCTTTCAATGAAATAAAACATTCATGGATTTAAGGAATACCAACATCATTAATGATGTAATTCCTCTGAGTATGCAAAACACTTGAACAGATTTCCTTTAATTTACATATCGTTAGGTATAATATTCAGTGCTGACAATAAAGTATATGGTACACTAAAAAAATGAGTTTCAAAACTGTAAAAGTTTCTCAAGTTTATTAAAACATACACTAATTATTATTCACGGAAAAGTAATTAATTTTAGAAGCCTCACTATTTCCTCACTATTTTCTTTTTATGGAATCAAATTATAATAATCATACAAGTACTGAAAATTATTAGAGAATATCTAATATTTTTTTCATTTTTTGAACATAGTTGAAATTTGTTGGCTTTTGAAGGTAACTATATTATTTTGTATTTTAAATACTGTACATTGTATAAACGTAATGAGTAATTCATCGTGTAAGTATGTAATTAATTAACAGCCTAACATTTTTTTATTCTATTTTTTTCTATTTCTTTCTCTCATTTTTTGTGGCACATTCTGATTCCTGTGATTCATTGCAATATTTCCAGCGCAACCATGCTACTCTCATACGATCCCAAATGTTCTCTAATGAATCCATAGCTGGTCTAACATCGAGTAACGCGAATGTATATTTTTCATCCAATGTTCCACCGTCGTAATAATCTATAACATATCGAATATCCTTTCCACATCTATCTACGATCCAATCGTGTCGATCAAACGGTAGTTCATATCTAAAAAGCAATTCTGTATTTGTTAATCAAATTCGTTAAAAGTAATTGTTGATTATTCTTCACTATAATCGTGATTTACCCCATCCAATAACGAATGCGTGCGCGTGGTGAATATTGTTTAGCTTTGCCACCGAAACTGCGTAATTTTGGGGTACCACACTCCCGCGCATGAAGTGCCTCCCATTTAAGCACTTCCTGCCATGCCTGTTCATTATTTGCATTGTGAATTTTTATTATGTCATCCATGTCTTTAGGTGATATGTCATCATTTTTCCAACGCCAGCCTTTTCTCAGCATTGCGTTCCAGAACATTTGCTGGGAGGGATAGACCCAGAATTCTCCTTCTCCTACTGCTTTTGGTATAGATGAAATTTGTCTTTCCGTAGGCAGTGGAAATGGCTGATCTGGTGCTGGTTGTTGATTAGCTGGTGGCATCTAAAATTTATATTATATCATTCAGAGTTAATAATTAACTCTAAAGAGGTAGAACATTTTTAATATGCTAATGATTATATTAACCATATTAAGAGGATTAATGTTTTCTGGAGCCATATCATTAGTTGGACATTCATTGGAATAAATGGGAGATGCTTTTTTTTCCACAGATTTATGCATAGGACATTCTGGTGGAGGTTCCTTCTCAGATCCGTGTGTTGCATGGTGTTGTATCTTTGAAATTTCTTGCTGTTGTACAGGTATAATTACATCAGCTGCTGTTACAGCAGAAGTCATTACATTGCCCATTTTGCTTTCTTGCTTTATGGTTTCTGTAATAAGGGTCTGAATATAGAATTCTTGTTGTTTCATAAAAAAAAAAAAATGAAAATGAAAATGAATATTAGAATAACAGAGTAATAACCTATAAATAGATTATGCAACAACTTACAGCTTCTATTGTTTCAATGTTATCATTAAACATATTATCATGATATTTAAAATAATATCTTTTTACGAAATGATACTTCGATGCAAGACATAAGATTTATTAAAATACTTACATGCGACTATGCACATATATGATATCGCCGTTTGATGGGGATCTATCTTTTTGATAATGTGTTTCGCTTAACTTAGGAAAACGTTTAAATTGAAAATTATAAATTAAAAGTGATGATTTTTGAAGAATTGGAACATCTCAATCCCGAATTCTTCAAGCCGCTTAAGATCAAACGTGCGGCTGTATGTAATATCACTTGTGTCATATTACCATTTCTAGTGATATCGGATCAAGGGTATAGTAATTTTCCATAAGAAAATCAGAAATTTGCAAAATATCTAGAATTAAAATTTGTGAATGATGTAGGAAAAGATTAGATGGCAAAAGATTGAAGACTTTAGACATTAAAAAAAAATGTTTCTTATAATTATATACGTATTGTGATATAATAAAGGCACTTGAGCAATAATTTTACTAGGTTTTGGAAATTTTTATTTTTTGCTGGTGGTGGAATTGTAAATTTAAATTTCAAACTTTTAACACATTAAAACTTCGTTAAAATTAAATAAGAAACAGGCCGAATTTCTTTTAGTGCTTTGTTATTAAAATACTTATAGTATATACACAGTTCACAGTTTTAGCATGTGAATAGCGACATTATTGTAGATTTAAACATCTTGTATTATATGTACAAAAATATTAAATTTTTAGGAGAGAAATTACATTACCAATAAAATATTTCTTCAGTAACGATTTCATAATAAACGTGGTTTAAACTTATATGTATAATTTCTAAAGCGAACAGACTTTCAACTCGTATGATTCTTTATCCTACAATACTGTAAAAAGAGAAAATACAGGTCTGTCCAAATGCTTGTTATTATTAGATGTTAAGAGACATCTGAGGGGCGATATATTTTCTTATAACAAAACCGGTTTTCAATGTATCCTTCTTCAACCATTATCGAAAGCCGATTTTGACAATATACTGGCCACTGTTATTTATAAATCCAACAACTTTCTTAGGTTCTTGGAAACTGTATTTATTCATGTGGCACGAATATGCATTTTCAGATGATTCAATTTAATGAAATCAATTCCTTGTGATTTTCGTGGATTCCTTATTTCCATTTACATGCTCTAAGTCGAGGCTATCGTATTCCAATCCAGCGGTGTTATCATAGTAAGCATAATCGTAGTCGGTTTTCTTCCCAGACTTTGATCTTGGTGTAGTAGTGCTAGGAAGCCTTGTCGTCGATGAGAAAGGTCTAGCAGAGCCACTGACGTATGTACTTCCTCTGGGAGTGGTTGGCGATTGTGGTGGTCTCTGAGTGTTTGAGTTAAAATTGTTGGGGTTGTATGTTGTGGCCGTAGAGATCCTCCTACACAAAAGCATGTACTTTTAACATAATGATCTTTGATTCAGACTTAAGAATTATCGTATATGACATTAATACTACCTTGGCACTGGAGTGGTAGACCTCGGTGTTTCTGCTAAATGATTGATACTAGCTGGACTAAATCCAATTCCAACTGAAGATCTTGCTAGATCGTAGTTTCCTGTGCTGGATTCAGTATAGTATTTTCCATTTGATCCATCGTAATTGTTGTATTGTGTGGCTTTCTTTGGTGCTTTAGTACTATCGTAGTATTGGGACGAACTTTTGATCGGTTGGCTGGATTTTTCATAGTATTGTCCGTTCTCGTTGTTTCTCACCACAGTTTGGGCCTGGCTATTGTCATTGGCAACGTGCTTTTTAGTGGGTGGACTGTAAGTAGTGGGAATATAGCTGCTACTCGCAAAACTAGAGAAGTACTTTGTGGTTGCCTGAGAGATATCTTGCTTGATCGTTGTCCCAGTTCTATATTGTCCATTATTATTATTGTTGTTGCTGTTATTGTTGTTATAAATATTGTCATAAGCAGCCGGGGCAACAGTGGTAGATTGATAGGGCACATTATTATTTCCACGTTGGATATTATTGTAATTTCTCTGGTAATTTGTGTAATCGTTTGCTTGGTAATTGGTGCTAGGTTGCAAGGTTGTAGACTGCACGGACTGTCCACCATTATCGTAATTCTGATTGTAATTCTTATTATAGCTGGTCGATTTCAACGTGGTGCTCTGACTGAATCCACCGGTGTTCTGCTGATTATAATTGTTGGAATTAGCATTGAAGGTGTTATAAACGGTAGTCCTCGCCGTGGTGCTGGGCGACTGAAAGTTGTAATTATTATTCTGATAATTGGTGCTGGGCTTGTACGTCGAGGGTGCCGTGATATATCTCTGTGTATTCTGATTCCTGCTGAAATTCTCTTGAGGCCTTGCACTGGTCGAGGCAACAAAGCCGTTTGCTCTCTGATTATAATTATTGCCACTGTAGAAGCCAGCATAGGTATTCTGACTAGCAACAGCAGCCGCAGGTGTGCTCGACGGTGTTTGATAGTTGACATTGCTATTATCAAACTGTTGCTTTCTGCTAACCTTTCTAATTCCTGCCTTCTTCTTGTTCTCTTGAGCAATCTCGTCCTTGTACGATCTCTCGCTCTCGTAATCATCCTCCTTACCGTTTCTGCTATTATAAAAGTTGCCGCTGCTGCTGCCTCTTAGATCCCTGTTGCTGTTCAAGCTACTCGGAGACACTCTGTTGAGGGTGGTGGCCGAGGAACGTACAGGATCACTGGTTTCAGATCGTTGAAGATGGTCCTGAGGTTCGGCATCGCTGCGTATGCTATCGTAATGAAGCGATTCCAGGCCAGATCCTATTCTATACAGGTCGAAATTGTCGCTGGCATAGTACAGGGTGGCCGCCTCGCAGTCCACGTCGTACCAGTCCGCGCAGGTCTGACTTTCCTGATCGAACGCTGTATCGTTGGGGCACAAGAACCTTTGGAATTGGAACAAATACTTACAATTTACACCTCTGACTAAGATCGCGGACAGACAATGTATTTTTCTCCCGCTGCAACCTACTTGTAATCCTGAACGGTGCCGGATACCGACACGCAAACGTGGAACACTTGGCAGTCGGTCTCTGGGTCGGCGTAATAGCTTCCTACGATCTTGTTGCGACAGGTGAACGAAGTTTCCGGCATATACTGTTGGGAGTATCTGGGTGGTGGTCGCTGTAGACCGAAGACACAGGCCCCAAGCGCAGCCACTGTAACAGAACGTAGGATCATTGAAAGAAACCGTCGACTTTCGCTTTTCGTGTCTAACGATTAACCCTTCACACTCGAAAGGTGACTCACGGTCGCCCGATAATACGAACTTCAAAGCTTTTCGAGGCAAACTTCATTTTCACGATGTTCTTAACTGTTTGCGTCCGAAAATTTGCGAAGCTATTACTCGGTGATCGACAGTGAATGCAGAAAGCCGGGGGAATGGGTGGTTTACCCGGTAAAGGAGGGCACATTTATGGAGAACCGTAGGGTCTCTTATATCGTTAGAGGTGTCATGACAGAGAAATCTTAAGAATGTCGAAGCAGCTCGAGCAACAATTCTTCGTTAATGCGTCGAGTTCGATCGTGCAAACGTACCCCACAAAAGGGAAACAACCCTTCCTGTAGATTTCATCTTGTCTTCGTTGAGAATAGTCGGTGCACTATGATAGTTGATCCACTTGAAAGCTCACGTTCTTGCGTTACCTTCGCGTGAGGACTGTTAGAAGCGACTGCGGCGTCGAGAAGAACGCTTCGACCGAGAAGAGGCTGTCCAGCGGGGAACATTCTCTGGGAAGATGCCTCTGTGGCTTGTGGACGAGGTAGGGGTCCCCTTGTAGGAGAAGGCACACGTATTTGATGGGGGTAGAGGATGTAACGTTTTATTACGTCACTCTCCGCTCGATCACCGAAGCCAGATATTACCTGCCTGCGACGAACTGCATGGAGAAACTATCGACGAAAGCTATGGAACGACTTCTTCGTATCTTCTTATGGAACCTATTTCGTCGAATTACCGATAGACCTTTGCGTATATTTACAGAAATAACAAGACTTAGAGTGGAACTCCGTTCGTACGAACCTCTCGAGGGGACAAGTGAGATCAAACGATCGGATGTATTCGTATAATAGAATCTCGTATAATTCTCGCTAATATTCCTCGTTTGGGCAACAGGAGCTCGTGTTCGTATAAATAGATCTCGACAAACAACCGTTCGACGGTGAAAAATGATTTCGTTCCAAGTTGCTTGGGTTTTCACGCAACTAAAGTCTAAAGGACTGTCGACTTTGCGTCTTCGATCGAAGCTTAGAAAGTGAGACTTAACACACTTAACACCATTCCCACCACGACCGGTCGAACGACCGTTTTTAAACTTTTGATTAGAATTTCATATAAACAACATAATTGAATCGCCTTTAAACTTTATACTTTTCCTCAAATACACGTATAATACATTTTTCAATATTCGCTTCTTTTTTCATTGTTCATTTTCTCAGAACAATTTGTAGTCTGTCTTACGTGGGAATGTCGCAGTACGAAATACGTACACGTGAAGTGTCGGTAGGAATAGTGTTAAATAGTTGAACCCGGGGATTCGGAAATACGTAAGGTTGTTCCAGGATAGAGCCTAGGTAGCGAGTAATTGTTCTTTGATCCCTACGTTCGATTCAAACTGGCGTGTATATATTGTTGGCGATCTCCAGGGAAGACTTAGGGTACCTGTTCCTACGACAAATGTGCTTCGCGATTAGAGGCCTCTCTCGGATGACAAATCGTCGATAGATTACGCAGTCAACGGATAGTAAAAGCCGCTTTCTATTAAATCATTCGACGATGGAAAAATGGTCACCGGATACGATACGTGCTTCGAAAGTTCATGGTATCGATACGAATCCCCGCGATTGCGATCGGATCGGTCGAAAGCACGGATAGGAACGTGCTCGAGCGACACAGGAATCGGTGTGTTCACCGGTGACAGGTCGTCCCGTGCCCTTTGCCAGTCCGAGATCGAGCCTCGACCCTCTCGAAGAGGTGCATCCAAGGAGTGCTGGATCGCATTCCGCTGTCGTACCGATTTCTCGCGACCCAGAGCCGAGACGTTGCTCGTTTTAGGGGATACGAAGGGTTCGATGGTGGCAGGGGATAAGGGGAGATCGAAAGGAAACGCGTGGACGCTGAAGATCGAGGTCGTACCTCGACAATCGGTATTTCGCAATCCCCCCCCCCCCCCGCGCATTCTGTTTATTCTGCGTGAAAGAGAGGAGGTTTCCGGTACGTTTGCGAATGTCGTGGACGATACGAGGAGAATGTTGCGTAACAGTGGGAGGTCAATCGTGGATGGGAAAACTGTTCGACTGTTCTTTTCTACTTTAGTATTGTACTTTAACCCCTTGGACTGCACATATTTTTTAACGACTCACAATATTCGTTGAAAAAGCATACCGCCACAACTCGATACATTGAATTTATACTGTACCAAAGGATAATTATTCGTAAATAAAATAAATAAATAAATATTGTGAAGTCGGTGTGTGGGTGACATGGCAGTCAAAGGGTTAACGAAGCGTAAAATAGTGATTTCCGATTATGCAGTTACAGGTTGTATAGTCAATCGGCATCTCTGTGACAGAATTGGGCATTTTCAATTTAAACGATCGGTGAAAACGGTTAGAAAAGATTAATCGTCGATCGTTGATCGAGAAAGTCGATTAATAATTCCGAATTAGAATAAAATTGATCGTCTTTGTCGTGTTTATTATTTTATCCTTGAATATTTCATTCTCAAAGAGTATAAGATAGACGGAAAAGTTTAATTTGAAGAGTTTCACCATCAAACAGTTAACATCGTTGAATCTTATCACCTGCATTCGCTACCGGGAAAGCATTATTACGATTTTCTCGAGACGATTCAAGCGCCAGGGTGGCTGGAACATTTATTTTCCGCGACTGCTCGGAGGAGGACAAAGGTCTCCTCGTAGACCGGGGCCATTCAGCTTTTCAATGATCATCCGTGTCTCTATTACGCGCGATGAGCTCGCGACGAGGAATCTTCTCAGCCTTGGAGGGCGAAAGTTGCCTTCGGCTTGTTCGTAGATGGCACGATATTTGCACCTATAGGCCGAGGAACGCGGCCATAGTGGGAGATCGATCGGCTGGTTGGCTTCTTGCAACTTCTTGCTTGGCCGCCTTCTTCCATCGCGACAACTATTAATAGAAATCACGAAAACTGTACGAGGAATCCCTGGAACCTCCTCGGAACACCTTTCAATAATTTACAAATCGCTCATCGAGCACAGCGAAGCGAAGATCAATTCGATTTTACGAAAAAGATCACTATTACGCGAGTTATGTGAACGAGTCGCGGTCAGAAAGGGTTGCACAGTCGCGAAAACGTTGCGTTTTACACGCAAGCAAAGCCTGACGATAGCAAAGATCACAGAAGGCTTCCTGTAAAAGTTTGGTAAGCAGGTTTTGGACTGGTCTTTGTTAGCGAATCTCGAAGGGTCCTTTGATGTTATCGGGACAGAGTGAAACTTGAAAACGCTTCCGTCTTCCTCGTGCAACGCCCACGAGTATGAACTTTTCGTCGTGACATTCTTCCGCGGATCGACGGAGAAAGCGGGGTCATAGGTACGGTGTTGTGCATGATCGTTTTTCCGAGATGGAATCCGCTTGGGACACGATAACCGCAGCGACTCCGTCAATCAATTATTAACACATTGACAGTCGGCGACCTCAGACATTTAAAGCCTGAGCGCCGGCCTTATTCGTTTGTTTCTGATCACTGAATAGCCAAAAAAAATGTTTAAAACATTATATATTTTTGTGAAATAGCGCATTTTATTTGCATGTTCGTCATGTACGATTTAACGTTAAAAAAAATCCACATCATCGTGGAGTAGCCACTCAAACGACAGACTCAGAAATCCGGAAAAGCACCATTTAGGCTTCATCGTACGATGCCGATCAAAATGTCGCACCGATTAGGTAGTTTTCTGTCCCTCTGAAAATACCTTGAACCTAACAAAGTTAATACGGTACACGCGTGTAAATGTGTTCGTGTATACGTGTGTACAGGTGGTTAACACTAGATTTACGGACACTTCTTGTATAACTATTCCCAATATCCATACACTAAGGAGTAAGGTATATTTCGAACAGAATTTAAAATTGCAGAAATAGATTTGGGTATATTTGTATCGCTCCATGAGTAAAAGTTTGTAATATAATTATTTTTGCAAATTTTACTCACGAAGTTTTAAACCCGTCAAATTGACGGGTCCCGTAAACCTAGTGTTAAACCAGCCTTCGAGGATGCTGTTTCCTTTTTCTCGTCACGCAACCAATTTCGCCGAGCGCTCGTTATCGAGATTACCGTTGATTAGCGCGGAACGAAGCTTCATCGGTTACTTTGCGCCCGAATTCGAGGCTGCCACGTAAACTCATCGTCCCCTTAACCCTGGATTCATAAACGTTTGTATCACAGATCGCTGGTAGATTTTAAAGCGAAACAGATAGAAAGATGAACTTCGCACAGAACGATTATTGTGTTCATTTTCATTTCAGAAAATGAATGATTAATAGATAATTTTTCAGATTTAAAGCGCGTTTCATTGTTTCTTGTATTCTGTAAAACAATAATCATCAATGCAATAGGTTCGTCTTTGAAACGAATGTTTATGAATAGCGTATCTCCTATGCATGTTTATGAATTCTAAGGTTAACGAGGCCCCCTCCCCCGTTTTCGTTCGATTTCCGCAGTTTTTTTGCGGGCTAATTTGCATAGCGATTCGGCGAAGAGAGAATGTTCCTCGTTACCCAAGCGGATACAAAAAGGTGCTAAACGTATGCGGGAACATACTTGACTTCCGTCAGACGCGTGCACCTCAATCGTCTGGCTATCTTCTTAGCACTTTCGCAGCCGCCGACGTGAAATTGCACCTTCTCCTCGGACATACTCGATCGTGGCTCCGTTAAGCGAAATTCCATTAGATCATCGCGCAACGAACGCGCGTACGTTTGTTCCCTTCCTTCTGCGACGAGCTCGGGAATAACGCTGGAACCTGGCTTATCTTTACACCCGTCATTCGAATATCACGCACATCGACTGAGATCTATCATCTAAACCAATGTTTCCCAACCTTTTTTGTGCCATGCCCCATCCCCTCTATGGGCCCGTGTAACTTTCAGGTCACATACTAATTTATTAACATTTTCGCAAATAATTTTAGTTTTTTTCATGAGATAGCGTATACATATTAATTCTATAATGTTCTATAATGTAAAATTGTTTAAACTGGAAAATTTTTTTTCATCTGCATATATGTATAGGATTATAATTATTAATTTTCCGTTCCATCAATCTTTTTATATTTAAAACAAAAATTCGGTCCATAGAGGGTTAACAAAGTTTTTATGCCCCCCCCCCCCCTATGTAACATACATAATTTTTAACATTAAAAAATTGATTTGTTCACTTAAGAAACATAAATGATTGGTTCTAGGAAGAAATCACTATGAAATTGTTAACAAAACACAGTAAGTAAAATTTCAAAACATATATGGGGTCCATTTTCGAATTGCCCCCCTGTGGGGCGTGGACCCCACGTTGGGAAACATTGATCTAAACGGAATGTGATCCAGTTAATAGTTCTTTATCTTAAGAAAAATTGTGCGATTTAACGATGAAAGAGATACGGGTTACATGGACATCTAAGGAAACTGATATTACCCTTTTAACCCTTCGCACTCGAGAGGTGACCATTAGTCGTTTAATGATACTAACTTGAAAAATTTTCAAATTCGAAATATTTACTATGATTCATTCACGTATATTAAACTTCATTTAGTTTAGTTAAGTCGTATATTAAAATTTACATATATAACTATTTAACGTCCCTGGTCTGAACTAACGTCTGAAAATTTGCGAAACTACCATATGCTAGGATTACGATGAGAGGGGACAGCTGAGTGCAAAGGGTTAAATGTTCATTTAAGTAAATGAAGTTTAGCATGGGTGAATTTAATTGTTCCTTTATTCGAAAATTCTGTAATTTGAACACCTTTGGGTCCTTGTCAGCTGATGCATGGAATCCTTCGGCGTAATTTCATTTTCCACAATTCGTGGAAACCAACGAAAGAGTCAAAAAGACGAGATGCACGGCCTTGGCGTGGACTAGCTCCCCTTTTTCCTATTTCCTTCACTGCACGCTCCTTTTCTAGCTCCGATCGAGCTAGTGAAAGCTAAGTGGAAGATCTCGAACGTCCTCCAGAGCACGTGCACCAGGATCCTCCTCACGAACCGACGATTTATTGGCTTGAAACGGCGAAAGCAATAGAAACTGGAGCGCCCGTGTGTCGATATCACGAGCTCCGAATCGAACCCTCTTTGCTGCACATTCAATTTTTATCGATACGTGGTGTTGTCGTAATAGAGGGCTTATAGAATACGCGTAAAAGTCGGCTAGAATTTTGGCGAGCACCTTTGCGAACCGCTGGTTAGCCAGCAAAAGGGTTAGTTAGGGTGGTAAGAACCGAACCCCATTTACCGTGGGTCCTACATTTTTGAAGATACACTACGATCTTAACCATGAGTGCTAAGATTCGTTTCCCTAGCATTAGGTACTTCTTCTTATGTAACCTTTAATTTCATTTCTTTGCGGCAAACAAGTATAATCGTCGCCGGTTCTAGTCTCGATTAACGTTAACATTGTGATTAGCACTGTACAGGGTAATTTACACCCTTCGTAATTCGTATGGATCGCTTTAATTAAGTATTCGACTGCTGCTGACCAGGTTTATCCTTTTTTTCCATCCGATTTTTGATACCTTGATCGAAGGCTACCGTAGGATTGGCTGTATCGGTACAAACTCGTGTCAGCGTTCTATCTGGAAATGTCTATCCTCCTCGCGTGTGCCGGCTGTTATCTCGCAGCTGCATCTCAGCGTCGATTACATTGTCGCAATTACGGCTCACCTCGAAAAAGAAACGCCGCTTTGTTGTACCTTCTCGTTCTCTATCCCTCCCAACGTCGCAGAACCTTCGAAAATCTCGCAAACTCTATTCGAACCAAGAACCAGACTTCTTGATCGCTTGGCTCCTCTACGGAACTGTGAATCAGTCAGGATCGTGGCTCGTCGGATGAAAATTCGGTAATTATTTCGAAAAGGGGGGGGGGTCTTACATTACTCGTCGTTGGTCGCTATGCCGTTATTTATTAGAAACAAGAGATAAGAGACGATCGTGAACTGACGCATACAGTGTCACAGACAAATACATATAGTTAGAATTCATTGTAGTAGCAACAATTGTTTTGAGGAAAAATCTCGGAAACTAAGGCAGAGCCGCGGTAATATGCATAGGAAAAAGTTGTTCAAAATGTTGATTTCTACAATATATTTAAAAATCATCGAAATCAATGAGACTCCCCTCCCCCCTTTTCTAAATGATTACCGCAGTTGCGACCTCGACTCGAAACGGGGCATAGAAAACGTGTAAGGCAGGAGAATCTGTGCACAAAGTGGTATAGTTAAGCACGCGGTCGTGCAGCGGGATTGCATACGCGAATGTCGAAGATGGAACGGCTAGATTCTACGATCGGAGGACTCTAAGCAAGATCTACGGTCGTCGGTAAGGGGCGGGGAGGGGAGCGGGGGTTCCTCCCCGTAGCGTTCGCCACGTGAGAAAGTGAAAGCAAAAGGCGAGCGCTCGAGGAGGCATCATCCTCTTCGAGGCGAACACGACTCGTCTGTCTCTGGCGATCATCCTGAAAATCGCTGCTCCCCGTGCCCCCTGAGCTATGAGCGACTCGTTAACCGACATCCACAGCGATAGAAACGTCCTCCGAGATCCTGTCGTGGCGATCGTTGCCGCCTGACACCTCGATCGCGATTTTTCGTCGATACAGATTCAGAGCCGGTATTCCGACGCAAGCAAGCGGCGTTGAAAATTCAGCGTTGAAAGTAATTGGACGTTTCGATGGTCGGTTAACAACGATACGCTGCGACTAACGAGTGGATTCCGGATTTTTATGCAAATTCAGATTCACGCGAACGCAATTGGACGCACGCAGAGATCTAGCTCAACCGTTAACCCTTTCGCTTCGGCAGTCCAGTTCGACGAAGCACCATCATTGAACGGAAGCACGAGGCCAGAAATAGGCACAGTGCGCGTTTTTCTAAGTCTTAAGTAAAAACTGTGCTGAATAAAACAATCGTTGCTCTAATGTAACAAGCATATTTAAATTTTTTCTTTTTTCTTTTCTTTCATATTTAAACTTTTAATATGAAAAGGCTTACAAAATTATTTAAATATAAAATTATTAAAATACAAAATATATTTGGATGCCGCCTATAAGCGGCGCTGGAAGCGAAAGGGTTAAGTAATCGAAAAATTGGAATATCGACGAGGGGAAGCATGCACCATATTTTTTCGTATGGGATGTTTTGCGAACAGATGTTATTTTTTTTTTTACTGTATTTTAAAATTACATAATTTCCGCGTAACTTCAGGAAAAAGTTGTCCTCGAAGAGGTTAATCGGGTGGGACTGGTTTTAACGTCCGTTCAGAGATATCGGTAAGCGATTCCGGCGGAAAACAAGCTGGTTAATTAAAGACACGGTTAAACTTAAGGTCCGACGGCCGATTAGTTGTCTCGGTTTCAAGACAAGGTCCTTTCGTCCACGAAAAAAGGGTCGTGTAAAAGATGTGGGGTTTCGAAAGGGGCTCATTGATACAGCGGGAGCGTGATTTATATGTCGAGAGGCACGTAGCGAGTACAATTAACGCTCCCGGCACTACGAGGTCTTAATTACGGGCTCGCTCGTTATTGTGACAGAGTGTGCAACTCCGTGCGAAAAACAGAATTATCCACTCGTCGCCGTTCTCTTGCGTAATCGTTCCTCGCTGGTTCGATGCATCGTCGCCTCCGAAATTCCTGTATTTCCGTGCTACGGATAAATCATCGCTTCCACCGGTCAGATTTTAGTATAGCGCACAAATCGAAAGCGTAAATCGAAAGCGAGGTACAGAGATTAAGTAACAGTTCGTAAAATTAACGCTGATTTCTGTCGTGGTTTCATACATACCCATTTCTCTCTGCTCCTTTGCCTTTGGATGCAAATAACCGTGGAAGTAATCGTTAAAAAAATACTTTCTTCTTAAGAATCTGTTTGGTGATAATTACGATAAGCGAACTTTAATCCTTGTTAGCAGCGATTCTTGAATTTGAATTGGAATCAACACGATGTTGTCTTATTTTCGTTAACCCTTTGGCGCTCGTATGTCTCAGCGTATGCGACATTACGAATTTTACCGTGGAATCTTCATTTTTTTTTTAATTATATTCATGAAATGTTACCTGCTAAGTATGCTAATAACGTATTGGAAAAGTTTTGTTCTGATTGAATAAAAAAATAAATTCCGACTTGGCGGTATTTTCATGGTCATATTAAATTCCAGTGTAAAGGGTTGATACTTGCGTTGATACAAAATGATTTAAGATTGGATGAATGTTATAAAACCAGCTTGTGACAGAAATCGGTGTACCGTACGCATATGATACACCATTATTGGAAAAATGAGAAACTCAATTGAATAAAAATGATCGAACCCAGAAAATAGTTGAAATTTTTAAAGGTGTTTTCTGACACCCTTGGTGGAAACAGCGTTAATAGATGCTACATAGTTCAGCTTTCGAGCGGTGGCACAGACAGGCCAACGTGTAATCCTAGCACGTTCGAGAATTCATAATGCCGAGAGAAATTTTTCCCATGGTTACGGATATTACTTGATTGGAGAGCATCGAGCAATTTTTCCAAACGATGGGAAGTGTTCCAGTTTTTATCGGGAACACTGCTCGCACAATCGTCGCGACGCCCGCTTTCCCAATATATTGTAATATATGTAGGCTGTTTTACTGTACTCTTTGTTAGATCGAAACTTGAATACGGTCACCACAACGGTTAACTCTTTGAGGCACAGAATTTCAAAGAATAAATAGATCGACGTTGCACGGAAATTTTGTTGCGTTTTAAATTGAACAAAATTGATATATTTTTATTAACGAGGTACCGACACGTTGAAACTCGCCAACACAAGCAAACGTATTTATAATATATTTTTACGGTGTTACCAACTGCTTCACATAGGTAAGAATAAATATAAACCTATGCACATGCGGTTATCGCAGTATTTCGAGGTGGGTTTAACCCTTTGCGCTCGAGAGGCGACTGTGGGTCGCCAAGCAATAGCTTCGCAAACTTTCAGACCTTAGTTAATTTGTTTATTAATCAGATTGGAAGTTAAACAGTTATACATGTAAATTTTAGTATATGTATTTAGTTTAGTATATAACTAAACTAAATGAAGTTCAATATAAGCGAATTTTAGTAATAGAATCTTGCACTTAAAAATCTGGGAAGTTAATACTATTAGACGACCAACAGTGATCTCTCGAGTGCAAAGGGTTAAAAATGTCCCACCATGTTTTACCGTGCATTAAAAAAGTGGGACATTTTTAATCCCACCGTGCCCCAAAGAGTTAAAGTGTAAGTAGGGTATAGAGAGTGTGCAGCATATTTTCTTAAGATTCGACGCGTTTAAACTAGGTATTCCGATGAAAATGATCGATCATGACTACGTGTTGATTAACACTTTGACTGCCACGCCGAAATCATATGTTTGGCCCAGGACGTCACGGCATTATTTTTATTATTCAAAGCATATAATGGCAAAATAAAAATCATTCTTTTATTGATGTTCTAATAAAAAATTTTACTGGTTCAATAGGGCACTTTTTATTTCAAAGTATCTTCTATATATTGGTCATATTCAAATACGCTAACCCTCGATTTTCATTTAGTTTTTTACAATTGTAAAAAATTGAAAGGTTCCGGTCACCAATGACCACTGTGGCGTCACATCATATATGACCAACATGGCGGTCAAAGTGTTAACACATTAAGGACTGCTCACGAGTTTTCTCGTGTTTAGCAAACCGAACGTTGCTGACCGGCCACGAATGAACTCGTGATCGATGTGCTTTTTTTTCTCGGAGATTATACAATGTAATTGTTGTTCACTATACCACAAGCTATGTTTCTTCGCTAACAAAATCCGTCAAGATGTGTTTCTTTTGAAATAAAGAAAAATTGTTTGACAAACATTGCTTCATCGATAAAAATGTTACGATGATTTTAGTAACGTGCAAGTTTGCCGAAAAACGTGCGGTCCCAGGCGCATGTCTTACAGATTTCTTAGCGGTCCGCAAGGGGTTAACCCTCTATGGGCCGAATTTTTGTTTTAAATATAAAAGAATTGATGGAACGAAAAATCAACAATTATAATCCTATATATGAAGATGAAAACAAGTTTTCCAGTTTAAATAATTTTATATTGTAGAACATTATATAATTAATACGTATACGCCATCTCATGAAAAAAAAAAACAAATTATTTGTTAAAATGTCAATAAATTAACGCGTGACTTGAAAGTTACTCGAGCCCATAGAGGGTTAACTTTGCTTGTAGTGAAATGAATAAATATTGTTCCCTGCCACCAGAAGAACAGTCGACGATTCCGTCGATAGGGCAGTTTCTGATTTTTTTAATGGCATCGGGTCGCTTCGACGCGTCTCGCCTCGTCTCGTCTGGTTGCGACGCGGCGTCAACAGGCGTAACTTTCACCGGGGCACACACGGGGACGACGTGGTGTGCCCGTGCGTGCGCGAATCCCCGAGCAAAGTTGCATAAACGAGGAGCCTCCGCGGCCCGGAACGTGGAAGTTATACAAGCGGCCGGTTCTGGGAGACTTTCCAGACGACCGACCATCTGGCTGGATTCCTTCGCGCCTTCCAGGCAAGATCTTGGCTGGTGAACTTCGTCGCCCAGGTCTTGACTTTGGTAGGGAGGGGAAAAAAAAGGAAAAAGAGTCGACACACCTCGAGCACTTCCGCTCCGCAGCCCCGTTTTGACCACGATCGGTGGACACGTCTTCTTTCTTTCTCTTTCTTTCTCTCGTGCTCGGTAGAAATCTAGCTGGAAGCAGTTATTAACGCTGTTCGAGGAACGCTCTGTAGATCTTCCATCGCTTTGAATGGGAGAAAACGTTCCGATTCTTCCGAGTTCGCTAATTAGCCGATGATAATTATTGGCAGAAGAAACGAATTTTTGTACGGTTGTTAACGAATCGAAAAGAGCCTAGCGCCGTTACTCGTGAAAGTGAATTGTTCCGACCATAAGTTAATGCACTTAACGCATGCTGGATCTTATTATTAATCCGCTGAGAGATACCGGTGTACACCGCGTGTACGTTTAGTTTGTTTCTTATTCGTTTTCAAGCGCGATATTTCATGATATTAAACGGCGAATCCCGTTTTTCTAAGCGAATATTTCATTCGGGGGATGCTCTGAGAAATATCGAGGGCATCTTGAAATTGGAGATTAATTTCGTTAACCCTTTGAGTACTAAATACTCCCGATCGAAGTGCGTGGACGTCGTTCTATCAGCAATTGCGTTGCCCTAAATCGGAGGGTGGAAAAATTGACAAACGTATGTAAGGATTAATCTCCATCCGTCGACGTACGCGTATCCATCGATCGTTTCGAACCGATTAATTTTCCAAGTATTACGTAAACCCGTGCTTCCATCGGTTATTCGGTGCAAACAGTGGCCGCGAGTCAACGAGGAAGAGGGATCTACGACACATGCGCAACTCTCGTGAGAGATTTCCGCCGGGGTCCACGGACGGCAACGGGACGGCGCGGGTGAGAGGCTCTCTAATTAGTCTTGGATCTAACAATGCGCGAGGAAAATTAAATTTACACCCGCTCCCGCCCCGTGAATGCTTTCGTGTCTATGCAAATCGTTGCGCGAAATAGTCGTCGGATAAGGTATCTCGTGTTCGTTCTGTGTAAAAGGAGAAACGAGAAAAAAGGGAAAGGTAAAAAAGTGACGGCAAAAATGTGGCGGCGCGTAGCAGAACGTAAACAGAGGAGCGAAATTGATGAAAGCGCGGGATGTTGCGTGATCGGAGCCGAGTTTCATTAGAAAGAGCGGATCAAAAGTTAATTGGGGGAAGCGTAGGAGGCGTGCATTCATTATAACGGAGAAATGGTGCAACTTTGCTGCATCTTAATTACGCGTTCCGCGGGGAATCTCACGAAATTACCTTTCTGTTCTCCCGCGGCAGACTGTTTCGCCGTACAAATCTGTTCTCGCCGCTTCAACCCCTTCTAATTCGTTTGGCGTTTACCGTTCCGCGAAGTTTCCGCGAAAACCTGGTTCGCCCGACAGGAAAGCCACGGTGCCGTATCCTTTTTTTTTTCAGACAGGAAGGAACCAGGGATAAGGGATCGTGTTGCAATTGCGGAATCGTAGGATCAGTTTCGTGCTACAAACATGTCGTCGCGGGATGGAAGATCTCCTCATTCGGTTGGTTACGTGTTAACAGGTTAAAGAGACGAAATTTCCATAGAACCGACACGGTTCCACTTTCTCCGACGCATTATCGAAGTTAGACATCTTTGAATATCGTTCAGCCTGCGGCGGTCCAGTTGGAACAGGTTGGCGTCGACGGCATTGTCATTCCGCTGCTTTCGCGGGCTGAATTTTGTTCCCCTTTTATCGTTTCAATGGAATGGCAGCTGCTTTCGCGGCGTTGCTGCTGTCCCTGAAGAGTGTAAAGTCGAATGATGCGTAAGACAATGGCACGCGCGCTGTCCTCGATTCTCTTTGTCTATGGTTCTCTTCTCAAGAGTTCTCCGGTCTTCCAACCGGGCCTCTGCATTAAATAGTTCCGATGGCGAACAATCGCCAGCGGAGAATTTCACATCACCCACTTCGATGACAAACAATTCGAAGCGGAGGAAAATTTCTAACTGCCCGTTCTAATATAAAAAGTTTAATTCTCCAAATAATAGCTCCTTTACACTCGGCACCGTATGAGGGAAAAGAGGAAAAAATATTGCGCATCCTCCCGAAGAGCTATCAGAATTTGATCTACGGAAGATGATCTACGGTTGCTGTGCAACGTTACGAAATCGGTGACCAGTGTCGCGCACGGTCCAACGACCGCTGGCTAAACTCTCGTGTCGGGAAACCTTGAGCAGGAGAAGCCAGGAAAGCGGTGTAGGCGAGCCGATCGAAGGAAGTTCTAATTGGTCGGGGTCATATCCTGGAATAATCGTGGAGTCGTTATTTCTTGTTCTCCTTTTTCTTTTTTTAGCAAGCAAAATTCTCGTGAGAGACCGAGAGTCCCACAGAACAATGATTTTATTATACCGTTAGGTATGCAGACCCCGTCAAGTTCTATAATTGCTGGTAAAGCGAGCTGCTCGACTAACACGTATGATCGCGTAACACGCGTTATTGTCGGGGAGATCTTTTTCTGCACGGCATCTTCCTGCCATAGGGACCAGGAAATGGAGCCCGGTTGCACAATGGGAAGCGCTCTCCGGTAGATAGGATCTCGAGGAAAACGCGGGGACGATTATTCAGCCGGTCGTGATCGTTCGTTTAGGCTGTCCCTGTTTCGCTTTTGCACAATTTTCCCGGTAAATCTGGTATTCAGAGAATCGGGATTACTTCTACCTTATTCAGCTTTATAATTATCGGACGACTTTTTTTGGTTTACGTACAATAAAAATAGGTAATTAAAGTACTGTTTTAGTAAAAAGTACATTATAAAATGGCCCTGGTCATGAGCTTCATCCTCTTCACGGTAACCTTTTACGCTTGATGTATCTTACAGCGAATGGAGTTTGTAACCTATAAATCACATACAAAGTTCATCCACTTCCATCTGCCTCGTAAACCTTCATGCTGTTTTTATAGATCGTCATTTTTATCAACGTTGATATGGAGACATTTTCATAAAGTTTCATAATCTTTTCTTATCATACGAAAGGTGTAGAATATATCGTTGATAGAATAGAAAATTCCTTTGTACGAGATTTTTCACCATTTAAGTTACTTCGTCGAAGAAGTAACGTGACGAACATTTCAGAAATCGGTAGAAGTTTAAAGAACGTATAATAAGCAATTAATTACATAAGCTCTAAACAATCTATGCGAGATATTCGTCGAAAGAAAGAGAATAATAGTATTTTGATTCATTTACGTGTTCCCTGTAATCAACGTAATCCTTATATGAATAACCTTTTGATGAAGTTAGCGAGTACTCTCGCTGTTTTCTTAAATGCCAGAGAAGTAACGTCATTACACGTTCATTGATCTATCATGATGCTGAATATCTCAACGTAAAAGTTTTTGGAACAAAGTCTTTTTTTACTAAAGCTATTCTCGTTATAACTTTAAAAAATCGAGAATTTTAATATGTCAAGTATTTCCACGGATGTGTTTTTGAATTGTAAAGGGATTTTTTGGTTTGTATAGATTTTTAAGAGATTAAGAAGCAATAGAAATACAATTATTTTATTTGGTCCAGGATGGTTTATTGCCGACAACCATTTCCTGATTTACATTAGCATTGCAATTACAAATTTAATAGAAATTTACACAACAGAATACATCGTGGAGCCATCTATTGAAAGAACATCGAAGCCGATTGTATACGGTATATACCGATAACATATTATACATAATTATCAAACAATATTATTAATATATATTTTATGTAACATGAAATGATACAAATTTAGAATATATAATTTTTAATAAGATAATAAAAAAATAGACAGGTAGAATTATTTACTGTTAAAACATTACAAAATTCATAATCAATTTATAAATAATAAAGAAAATATAATACTATCTTAAAAACGCATTAGCAGGAATAGACGAAGACTTGTAATCTTTTACAAAATTTGAAATCGCCTTTCGTATGTTCCATTTGGCTTCTTCTAAGTATGTCTGACACCATTCGTCATTTAGTGTAGATACTTCTGTAAATTTGTTCAACATTTCTTTTTTTTCATTTAAAGTAAAACAACATATCGTGTATTCGTCGCAAGAAATCTTTGGTTTTATACTGGTGGGTGAAATTTCTTCTATGGTAGAATCCACATGGTACTGATCATTCAGAATATTGTATTCGTGATTAGGACCAGCTTGGATAATGAATGTTCTGTTGAACCATAAAACTTGCGAAGAATTGATTAAGATTTTAACCAATCCACTGACCGAGAACACCAAGCATTCGTTATCGTCGAATATCAAATCATAAATGAAAGAACTTCTATCATGATACGATCGTGGTAGTCTTTTCAGACCACCCAAAATATTGTCTTCTCCATAATAAAGATGCTGCCGTTTTTTATTAGAATCTACAGCCCTTAATAAATTTCTATTAGCTGTAAACTGAGTAAGATTTCTTTTGTGAGCTACAGATGAATTAATGCTACAGCTCATAGAATAAAATGCATTTTTATAGTAAAGTCCTCTTAATGCTGTTCTGTCATTTTGATCGTATAAAGTAAAAAAATGATTGGTGAATTTAGTAATTAGTTCTTCCCTAGTTGGATTTGTAAAATAATTGACATACGTTAGTGGTAGGCCAGATGTTTTAATATAAACTCCATCCAACTGAGTTAAATTTGGGCAATATTTTAATGCAGATTCTATGTATTGCTTTGAGCTGCAATAATTTTCACATATTGGATTTCCATCTAGCCATAATTTCACTACATTCTGATTTTTTAAGGGGGTAAGTGCTTCCATATTCATGAAATTATTGTGCCTCAAATCCAAGTACTTGACAGAACTTAAAGTAGATGATACCATGGGAGTTATATTAAACAATTCATTTTTTTGAAGATTCAAGTACTCCACTGGACCAATTGCAGTTTTTATTAATTTTAAAACATGACTGAATGTCCTCTGTTGAGATAATGGGCAATAAACAGTTTTAGACATTTCAGGATCTTTGTGAAATTGTTCCAAGTTTAAGGCTTTTTTATGAGGATCGTATTTCTTAGCTAAGGCAGTCAAAAGTAATGGTTGTAGATTAAGTTTCAAGCTATGAATAGATGCAAATCCCAAAGTAACTACTAAAATTAATGGATCTCCCTCAGGATTCTTAATGATCAAGTTAGTTTTACATAGTTTATCAAGAGCATGGGCACAATTACGTGCCAGGAAAAAAGTATCTTCTCCACTGGCTTGATACTTAACAGGGATTAATTCTGCTGGCTCTATGGCACTTAATATAGCTTTTAATATTATTTCTTTGTCATATTGAGTTCCCTTTATAATTTTGATTTTGTGCCACACATCTGAACGACCCATTAATGTTCTTTCTTGGAACATTGATCCACCCATGCTGATTTTTATTGCAATGGAGGAATCCAGCTGCATCGGTACTATTGGTGAATCTGTCCGTTGCATTTTTTATCGATCACTCTTCAACAGGTTTTAATATAAAAAATTATAAAATCGTTTCCTCTTACGTTTAGTTACATATTTCTGGAACAACAGCTTTTACTGTATGCCACATAAGGTTAGATTTCTGTGCGAAAAGAAATTACATTTTACTTAGGACAAAAACCAAATAATTGCATTACCTTCGTTCAATGATACTCGTTAGAAAGCAAATAAATATTTTTGTCATTTGGATTTCAGTTATTAAAAATACTGTTAAATACAGTCGATAATTCACATTGCACTGAGAACGTTAATCAATATTTGCATTCATCGACATCTGTTGGCGAACAGGCCAAGAAAGAAGTAACACAATTTCCGATGATAAGTGAACTCTTTTTTTAAGATTCGAAACATTTAATGACATTCTGAATTTAAATGGATTTGAAAACCATGGTAGTTGTAAATTAAATACCTGTAACAAGAGAGTATATTATGTGGATAACTTATTCACGCGAATGGATTAATACATTTTTTACAGTATCATAGATCGCGACGAACGGAGGGCTCAAAAAAGAGTAAAATTGCTGAAGATCGAAAACATTTTAGTAATTTAATCAATCTCCAATCGGTTTAAGACCGGGAGCAAATATATGAAAACTCTAAAAATTGAATCGCGGACCATGCGTAGCTCTTAGCTTGACGTAGATTTCCAAAGAATGCACGTTCTTTGGAAACCGACGTCAATTACCGAGTCTCACCTAGGGGAGGTGGCTACGCAACGAGCGAGACTCGTCCGAAATTCATTCTATGTGTCTATAATTTACGACTCTAACGTTAGGCAAATGATAAGTGGTTGAAATTGTTGAATAAAGTGTAGAATGAACTTCGGATTCACATGATATTACAATGGCGGCCTATTCTAAGTGGCGGATATCGCATTCGAGGATACGCTTGTTCAACTTAAACCGGGTGCAAGAAAGTGAAGCTAATATGCACTTGAAAATTGTCGTGCATTGCAAAGGGATTTCGATACGGAAAACTAAGGTGGGACTCTAACATCGCAACACTAAACTATATGCAATGATCGATTGATCATTAAAAAATGATCCGAAAACCACCCAAAGTGGGTGTTCGGCAATAAACGCGAGCAATTAAAAATCGCGACGCGACCGAAACTACCGAGTTCGCAATCGCTGGCCAACATCGTCGAACAGTGCACAACGCACTCTCATGCACTTAATAATTGCATGCCAAACGCGCTCTCGCGAGCCGCCCCCGCCTTCAACCGTGTCACGGCATCCATGCCGCGACTTACGCGGTCGCTGGGGCGACGCCATGGCGATAAAACTCACGGGGCCCAGCTAGGGTTCGAGCACGGCCCTACAGACGGATGCAACAGTCCCCCCCTGCCGACTAACGGATGAAGGAACGTGCCACAAACTGGCGGCGCGCCCGACAACAGCGACCAGTGGTAGGAGCATGCCGCTGTCCCCAACGCGTAGCGCCGAGACCCGTCCACCTGCAGGACCTAACCCTGGTCGAGAGCAACCACCGCTCCATCCAACACAGGACCGCAGTTCCCCGACTGAACACCGGTAGTCGCATCGCCATGACGCCGCCCCAACAACCGCGGCGCGAACATGGAATATCGTGCAACGATTGAGATTGGAGAAGACTCTCGAGAGCGTCTTACAGTAGCATGCAATTAAAAAGCGCATGTCGCACCACGGCGGCGAACGAGTGCGCCATGCAAAGCCCTCCGACACCGAACGATTGCGAAACTATATACGCGCGAGAACACTGAATTGTTCTTTGCGATACGACGACGGGGATCGAGTGAAAGCGAATCTTTCCGCTTTAAGTTGGACAAGATTTCCTTGTGCGAAAATCGCCTACACCAAAATGTACATGCTTATACTACCTTATAGCTAACTTAAACCGAGTCGCACGCATCCCTCGTTGTCCTGTGTGGTGTACTGGAGACGCTTATACCTAGAATTAAGGGCTGGAAAGCTAGATGTGGAAAATAAATGGGGGTTAGGGGGAAGGGGTTGTGGGCAATGCATTGATTTGGGTTGATCTCGAAATGCAAAAACGCATAGGAAAAGAGTTGAAGGAACAAGAACCCTCGGAACGGATTAGAACAAGAAGCATATGGACGAGCGAGCCCCGATGCGAAATCAGAATGGAATACAATGAAATGCGACAAAATGGCGAACGGCATAAGTTTCGAGCGGGGTATATCAGAGGAATAAAATTATATTAGCATTAGGATGAAATTAAATTAGTTAGTTAAATACCTGCAACATGAAAGTTAGTATATTACGCGATAACTTATTCGCACTAATGTATCGATCCAATAGTGCGAATAAGTTATTTGACGGTATCATAGAACGCGACGGACGGAGTACGAACAAAAGCTAGTGATTCTACAAAAGTTAAAAAGATTCTAATATTTCAGTCAATCTCCAATCGGTTTAAGACCGGGAGCAAAATATGCAAACTCTAAATTGAATCGCGAACCATGCGTAGCTCTTAGCTTGACGTAGATTTCCAAAGAATGCATGTTCTTTGGAAACCGACGTCAATTACCGAGTCTCACCTAGGGGAGGTGGCTACGCAACGAGCGAGACTCGTCCGAAATTCATTCTACGTGTCTATAATTTACGACTCTAACGTTAGGCAAATGATAAGTGGTTGAAATTGTTGAATAAAGTGTAGAATGAACTTCGGATTCACATGATATTACAATGGCGGCCTATTCTAAGTGGCGGATATCGCATTCGAGGATACGCTTGTTCAACTTAAACCGGGTGCAAGAAAGTGAAGCTAGTATGCACTTGAAAATTGTCGTGCATTGCAAAGGGATTTCGATACGGAAAACTAAGGTGGGACTCTAATATCGCAACACTAAGCTATATGCAATGATCGATTGATCATTAAAAAATGATCCGAAAACCACCCAAAGTGGGTGTTCGGTAATAAACGCGAGCAATGAAAAATCGCGACGCGACCGAAACTACCGAGTTCGCAATCGCTGGCCAACATCGTCGAACAGTGCACAACGCACTCTCATGCACTTAATAATTGCATGCCAAATGCGCTCTCGCGAGCCGCCCCCGCCTTCAACCGTGTCACGGCATCCATGCCGCGACTTACGCGGTCGCTGGGGCGACGCCATGGCGATAAAACTCACGGGGCCCAGCTAGGGTTCGAGCACGGCCCTACAGATGGATGCAACAGTCCACCCCTGCCGACTAACGGATGCGGGAACGCTCCACAAACTGGCGGAGCGCCCTACAACGGCGACCAGTGGAAGGAGCATGCCGCTGTCCCCAACGCGTAGCGCCGAGACCCGTCCACCTGCAGGACCTAACCCTGGTCGAGAGCAACCACCGCTCCATCCGACACAGGCCGCAGTTCCCCGACTGGACACCGGTAGTCGCATCGCCATGACGCCGCCCCAACAACCGCGGCGCGAACATGGAATATCGTGCAACGAGTGAGATTGGAGAAGACTCGCGAGAGCGTCTTACAGAAGCATTCAATTAAAAAGCGCATGTCGCACCACGGCGGCGAACGAGTGCGCCATGCAAAGCCCTCCGACACCGAACGATTGCGAAACTATATACGCGCGAGAACACTGAATTGTTCTTTGCGATACGACGACGGGGATCGAGTGAAAGTGAATCTTTCCGCTTTAAGTTGGACAAGATTTCCTTGTGCGAAAATCGCCTACACCAAAATGTACATGCTTATACTACCTTATAGCTAACTTAAACCGAGTCGCACGCATCCCTCGTTGTCCTGTGTGGTGTACTGGAGACGCTTATACCTAGAATTAAGGGCTGGAAAGCTAGATGTGGAAAATAAATGGGGGTTAGGGGGAAGGGGTTGTGGGCAATGCATTGATTTGGGTTGATCTCGAAATGCAAAAACGCATAGGAAAAGAGTTGAAGGAACAAGAACCCTCGGAACGGATTAGAACAAGAAGCATATGGACGAGCGAGCCCCGATGCGAAATCAGAATGGAATATAATGAAATGCGACAAAATGGCGAACGGCATAAGTTTCGAGCGGGGTATATCAGAGAAATAAAATTACATTAGCATTAGGATGAAATTAAATTAGTTAGTTAAATACCTGCAACATGAAAGTTAGTATATTACGCGATAACTCATTCGCACTAATGGATCAATCCAATAGTGCGAATAAGTTATTTGACGGTATCATAGAACGCGACGGACGGAGTACGAACAAAAGCTAGTGATTCTACAAAAGTTAAAAAGATTCTAATATTTCAGTCAATCTCCAATCGGTTTAAGACCGGGAGCAAAAATATGCAAACTCTAAATCGAATCGCGAACCATGCGTAGCTCTTAGCTTGACGTAGATTTCCAAAGAATGCACGTTCTTTGGAAACCGACGTCAATTACCGAGTCTCACCTAGGGGAGGTGGCTACGCAACGAGCGAGACTCGTCCGAAATTCATTCTACGTGTCTATAATTTATGACTCTAACGTTAAACAAATGATAAAAGTTTGAAAGTGTTTGATAAAGTGTAGAATGAACTTTCGGATTCACATGAAATTACAACGACGAGCAATCCTAAGTGGCGGATATCGCTATTCAAGGATACGCTTGTTCAACTTAAAGCGAGTGCAAGAAAGTGAAGCTAATATGCACTTGAAAATTGTCGTGCACTGCAAAGGGATTTCGATACGGAAAACTAAGGTGGGACTCTAATATCGCAACACTAAACTATATGCAATGATCGATTGATCATTAAAAAATGATCCGAAAACCACCCAAAGTGGGTGTTCGGTAATAAACGCGAGCAATTAAAAATCGCGACGCGACCGAAACTACCGAGTTCGCAATCGCTGGCCAACATCGTCGAACAGTGCACAACGCACTCTCATGCACTTAATAATTGCATGCCAAATGCGCTCTCGCGAGCCGCCCCCGCCTTCAACCGTGTCACGGCATCCATGCCGCGACTTACGCGGTCGCTGGGGCGACGCCATGGCGATAAAACTCACGGGGCCCAGCTAGGGTTCGAGCACGGCCCTACAGATGGATGCAACAGTCCACCCCTGCCGACTAACGGATGAAGAACGTGCCACAAACTGGCGGCGCGCCTCGACAACGGCGACCAGTGGAAGGAGCATGCCGCTGTCCCCAACGCGTAGCGCCGAGACCCGTCCACCTGCAGGGCCTAACCCTGGTCGAGAGCAACCACCGCTCCATCCAACACAGAGCCGCAGTTCCCCGACTGGACACCGGTAGTCGCATCGCCATGACGCCGCCCCAACAACCGCGGCGCGAACATGGAATATCGTGCAACGAGTGAGATTGGAGAAGACTCGCGAGAGCGTCTTACAGAAGCATGCAATTAAAAAGCGCATGTCGCACCACGGCGGCGAACGAGTGCGCCATGCAAAGCCCTCCGACACCGAACGATTGCGAAACTATATACGCGCGAGAACACTGAATTGTTCTTTGCGATACGACGACGGGGATCGAGTGAAAGTGAATCTTTCCGCTTTAAGTTGGACAAGATTTCCTTGTGCGAAAATCGCCTACACTAAAATGTACATGCTTATGCTACCTTATAGCTAACTTAAACCGAGTCGCACGCATCCCTCGTTGTCCTGTGTGGTGTACTGGAAACGCTTATACGTAGAATTAAGGGCTGGAAAGCTGGATGTGAAACAATAAATGGGGGTTAGGGGGAAGGGGTTGTGGGCAATGCATTGATTTGGGTTGATCTCGAAATGCAACAGCGCATAGGAAAAGAGTTGAAGGAACAAGAACCCTCGGAACGGATTAGAACAAGAAGCATATGGACGAGCGAGCCCCGATGCGAAATCAGAATGGAATATAATGAAATGCGACAAAATGGCGAACGGCATAAGTTTCGAGCGGGGTATATCAGAGAAATAAAATTGGATTAGCATTAGGATGAAATTAAATTAGTTAGTTAGTTAAATACCTGCAACATGAAAGTTAGTATATTACGCGATAACTCATTCGCACTAATGTATCCGATCCAATAGTGCGAATAAGTTATTTGACGGTATCATAGAACGCGACGGACGGAGTACGAACAAAAGCTAGTGATTCTACAAAAGTTAAAAAGATTCTAATATTTCAGTCAATCTCCAATCGGTTTAAGACCGGGAGCAAAAATATGCAAATTCTAAATTGAATCGCGAACCATGCGTAGCTCTTAGCTTGACGTAGATTTCCAAAGAATGCATGTTCTTTGGAAACCGACGTCAATTACCGAGTCTCACCTAGGGGAGGTGGCTACGCAACGAGCGAGACTCGTCCGAAATTCATTCTACGTGTCTGTAATTTACGACTCTAACGTTAAACAAATGATAAGTGGTTGAAATTGTTTAATAAAGTGTAGAATGAACTTCGGATTCACATGAAATTACAATGGCGAGCAATTCTAAGTGGCGGATATCGCATTCGAGGATACGCTTGTTCAACTTAAAGCGAGTGCAAGAAAGTGAAGCTAATATGCACTTGAAAATTGTCGTGCATTGCAAAGGGATTTCGATACGGAAAACTAAGGTGGGACTCTAATATCGCAACACTAAACTATATGCAATGATCGATTGATCATTAAAAAATGATCCGAAAACCACCCAAAGTGGGTGTTCGGTAATAAACGCGAGCAATTAAAAATCGCGGCGCGACCGAAACTACCGAGTTCGCAATCGCTGGCCAACATCGTCGAACAGTGCACAACGCACTCTCATGCACTTAATAATTGCATGCCAAATGCGCTCTCGAGAGCCGCCCCCGCCTTCAACCGTGTCACGGCATCCATGCCGCGACTTACGCGGTCGCTGGGGCGACGCCATGGCGATAAAACTCACGGGGCCCAGCTAGGGTTCGAGCACGGCCCTACAGATGGATGCAACAGTCCACCCCTGCCGACTAACGGATGCAAGGAACGCTCCACAAACTGGCGGAACGCCCAACAACGGCGACCAGTGGAAGGAGCATGCCGCTGTCCCCAACGCGTAGCGCCGAGACCCGTCCACCTGCAGGACCTAACCCTGGTCGAGAGCAACCACCGCTCCATCCAACACAGCGCCGCAGTTCCCCGACTGGACACCGGTAGTCGCATCGCCATGACGCCGCCCCAACGATCGCGGCGCGAACATGGAATATCGTGCCACGAGTGAGATTGGAGAAGACTCTCGAGAGCGTCTTACAGAAGCATGCAATTAAAAAGCGCATGTCGCACCACGGCGGCGAACGAGTGCGCCATGCAAAGCCCTCCGACACCGAACGATTGCGGAACTATATACGCGCGAGAACACTGAACTGTTCTTTACGATACGACGACGGGGATCGAGTGAAAGTGAATCTTTCCGCTTTAAGTTGGACAAGATTTCCTTGTGCGAAAATCGCCTACACCAAAATTTACATGCTTATGCTACCTTATAGCTAACTTAAACCGAGTCGCACGCATCCCTCGCTGTCCTGTGTGGTGTACTGGAAACGCTTATACGTAGAATTAAGTGCTG
>JAOPTO010002361.1:1460475-1579930 GCA_033822845.1 Tetrapedia diversipes | reverse complement strand
TCGCGATAACGTAAATTAATCGAAAAAAAGATTCGCGTAAGCATGCATTAATCGAAAAAAACATTCGTGAAAACTCGCGATAATTAATTAGGAAACACTCGCGAAAACGTAAGTTAATCGAAAAAAACATTCGTGAAAACTCGCGATAATTAATAAAGAAGCACTCGCGAAAACGTAAATTAATCGAAGAAAAAGATTCGCGTAAGCATGCATTAATCGAAAAAAACATTCGGGAAAACTCGCGATAATTAATTAGGAAACATTCGCGAAAACGTAAGTTAATCGAAAAAAATATTCGTGAAAACTCGCGATAATTAATACAGAAGCACTCGCGAAAACGTAAATTAATCGAAAAAAAAGATTCGCGTAAGCATGCATTAATCGAAAAAAACATTCGTGAAAACTCGCGAAAACGTAAATTAATCGAAAAAAAAGATTCGCGTAAGCATGCATTAATCGAAAAAAACATTCGTGAAAACTCGCGATAATGTAAATTAATCGAAAAAAAAAGATTCGCGTAAGCATGCATTAATCGAAAAAAACATTCGTGAAAACTCGCGATAATTAATTAGGAAGCACTCGCGAAAATGTAAGTTAATCGAAAAAAACATTCGTGAAAACTCGCGATAATTAATAAAGAAGCACTCGCGAAAACGTAAGTTAATCGAAGAAAAAGATTCGCGTAAGCATGCATTAATCGAAAAAAACATTCGTGAAAACTCGCGAAAACGTAAATTAATCGAAAAAAAAGATTCGCGTAAGCATGCATTAATCGAAAAAAACATTCGTGAAAACTCGCGATAATTAATTAGGAAGCACTCGCGAAAACGTAAGTTAATCGAAAAAAATATTCGTGAAAACTCGGGATAATTAATAAAGAAGCACTCGCGAAAACGTAAATTAATCGAAGAAAAAGATTCGCGTAAGCATGCATTAATCGAAAAAAACATTCGCGAAAACGTAAATTAATCGAAGAAAAAGATTCGCGTAAGCATGCATTAATTGAAAAAAACATTCGTGAAAACTCGCGATAATTAATTAGGAAACACTCGCGAAAACGTAAGTTAATCGAAAAAAATATTCGTGAAAACTCGCGATAATTACTAAAGAAGCACTCGCGAAAACGTAAATTAATCAAAGAAAAAGATTCGCGTAAGCATGCATTAATCGAAAAAAACATTCGTGAAAACTCGCGATAATTAATTAGGAAGCACTCGCGGAATATTCACTAGTTAATAAGTAGACACTCTTAAAACATGCAGTAATCCATGCGTGAACATATTCACTAACCGGCACTAGGGTCCATCGATGATTATCCCTGGACACAGGAGACAGAGGTGGAAAAGCTGGTGTCCACTCGCGAGCACACGCGTTAAAAAACGATAAAACACTCACGAATTCCCGCGGGTACGCGCGCGAACCCGGTACTACACGCGCGATATGCCAAGGTATGTTCGGTAACATATTGACAGATTGATGTGCACGGTACAAAGATCGGATAAGAACTGAGCATTGGAGGTCATCTCCGAGTTGCGCAGAATGCTAAAAATGCACCGGAGCATGAACTCTTGTTTTGGCCTTGTTTACACTAAACAGGATTTTAATATTCCGTTATTTCGATGTATTATTTAAAATTTATTGCATTTTAATTGTTAATGTAATAAATTATTGCACCTCCTATTGGTCTCTATTGTTTAATTATTTTTAATTATTCAGATGTGATCGATTTTTTATGTAAAAAGGAGTTATTAGCGAACCTTTTCTATTCAATGAATTACAATTGAATTATTTATAATTTTTGATGGTTTTGAAAGTTTTTTTTATAAATTTGCAATTGTTTATACGAAATTCGTCACTTTTTAGTCGAATATTATTAATATATGAGAAAAATATGCAGAATGAAATCATTTTACGAGTTGGGAAATGTTTTATAGTGAGATTTTGTGATATCTTTTAAGTAACCAATAGTTTATTGAAACAATTGTTTATTCAATAAATTGTTAATACCTATTTAAGTTTAGGCTGCAAGTACAGCCAATTTTTAATACAAAATGCAATCATTCTGAGATTTTATCGCTAATATATCAGAACCGTGTTGCTTGTAATTTTTAATAACTTTTATCTATCTGGACAGTATTTATAGCGATTTATGTATATTTAATATTTATTGAATTTTAATTGTTAATGTAATAAATTATTGCAGTTCATACTGGTCTCTATTGTTTAATTACTATTAGTTATTTAAATGTGATTTACATTTAATGTAAAACATGATTATTAGTAAATTTTTTGTCATTTCTAAATTTCAGCCGAATTATTTATAATGTCTGACGATTTTGAAAGATTTTGTATAAACTCGCAATTGTTTATATGAAATTTATTATGTTTCATTCGAATATTAATGACAAGTGAGAAAAATTTCATCCAAAGTGAATCTTTTAACGACTTGGATAATGTTTTAAAGGGAAAATTTCTGACGTCTCTTAAAAACCAATAACTTATTGAAATTTAGTTCTTTATGCAATACATATTTGAAATCTATTTATGCTTAGTCTGTAAATATAGCTAATGTTTAATACATAATGCAATTGTTCTCAGATTTCATCGCAATTAATGAATAGTAACCAGATCATACATAATTTTCGATAATTTTTGAATATCTGCACAATATTTGCAACGATTTATATATGCCCCAAGGGTTTTTCCTACTAATATATTAAAAAGAAATTCTAATAGTGTCTCATAATACGTATTCTTTTAACAATTAGTGAACCTCTTGCATCGTAATTTTATGATGTATTCTAAAAACAATCAACAAAAAAAGAATTGTGAAAGAGTTAAACAGAATCTGCTGTTTTTGACAATTATAATCGATTATAAAAATCGGAAAGCAGGTTTTGGAAAATCTAATTTGAATCGGAATACTTGCGTAGTATTTAGCGTGATGAAAATTTACAAAAATAATGCATTCTTTGATAACCAACATCAGTTTTCTAGTTTCAACACAAAGAGGTAACTATTGTCGGCTGATTTAGTAGCAAGAGTCCCATTATTCAATATTTTCTTCTTGACCAAAAAAAAAAAAAGGGAAAATATACGTACCTCATTCATATAATGTTAGGAATAGCTTACAGACACTGTGTCCTATCAGAACAACTTTCTTTCCACTAATCAATTTTTTAATTTTGTGGTTCTTATAATTCAGAAGAAATAAGCAATTAGAAGTATAAAATTAAGTATCACAGATTTATTTAGATGCACACACTTTTAAGTAAGAGATATATAATTAGTTCATATAGAATGAATGTAACATTTCATACGGATTAATGTTCAATTAATTTTTATTAATATCATTAATTTACATTAGGGACGATATCGTGACGTTATTTATTCCAAATTCGCGCTGAGTCGTACTGCGCAATCGCGTTCTACTGCGCAGTTCTGACCGGCTACCGGTCCATGCTGCTACTTTGAAAACCCCTTTCCGGCGTGGAACGCTACCGCGAAAGTGTCGTGTGACAGGTCGAAATTGCATAATTAACAAAGTAAATGCGTTCCTATGGGTTATAGCTTTGTGATTTTGTGTTATTTAGCTTATTTGTTACTATTAATAATCAGAAGTGTTAGACTTTTATTTTTATTTTTGTTTAAATCATCGTTTCGATACAAATTTAATCCGCCTATGATATTTCGCGATCGGGAGTGTTAGACTTTTATTTTATATTTTTTTAATCAACGATTTGTGTGGTGTTTCCTGCCTACATCATGGAATTGCATCGTGGATACATGGTGCTGACAATCTACCCCGTGCTGACAATCTACCCGTGCTGATGATATACCAGATGCAGGCTATGGCGTCCATAGATGACGTCTGATGCTGATCTTCCATATGGTGAGTCGCATATTTTATTATTCCTCCTATTCCCAATCATGTCGTAGGGCGAATGGTCCGAAACGACACGGGAATTGGTTGTATTTTTTATTATAATTGCGAGTATAGTGACCACGAGTATTCTATAACTCGTGTACAGTAATATCTTATTTATTTAGGGCTTTCTTGTATCTCGCGTTTGCATAAATTTATCTTATACGTACGTTTTTGCTTCGTATGGTTTAATAATTTTTCATGTGTATTTCATTTTATTCAATAGTATTATTTGTATTAGAATTTCATATTATCTCGTAATAAAGCTTCGATCTATTACGTGTAAAAACTTTCGAAGCGTGTTCGAACGTGCTTACGTAATGTAAACAAGAAAGCATTTCGCGACAAGCTGGCAGTGGCATCGAAGCGACAACGGTTCCATTGTTTTCATTTTTTAGACTCATCGCTTCGATAAAGCTTCCACTTTAGGGTTATTTAAACATGTTCATTCAGAGCTCGGAAAAGTATTTCGTGTACTAAATGTGAGCCTACTTTATATTAGAGTATTATAATACAGTATGAACTGCATATGTATGAATTAGTTAATATACGTGTTTAGTATTTTAATCATATTAATGTAAAAGCACCTTATAACGTAATAGTATATTTGATTCTATGAAATTTTGAAGTAACATTTAACAATATAGTGTTCTACTAATATTGGAAATATTAAAGCTTTATTTTAAAATATTCTCTTTTGCCAAATTTTACCCAGCTCTGAATACTTGCCTTTTCCCTTCCCATTCCTTCATCCTAATAAAATAGGCGAAATAAATAAAGCAAATAAAACAAGTAAATCCCTTCCTTGTGTCTTTGAAAAATGTCTTAGATCGTTAGCTATGTTACTAATTACATTTTTATCTAGGATTCTTAGCACACTTGAAGACGCAAGGTTAGTCAAATTTTTATGTTAAATTATATGTAGTACTAAGTTGCTTTAGCATCCATTGTTATGCCCATCAATTGTTGAACACGTTCGCGGACAGTAAGAAGCTTCGTGAGGTGCAAAGATAGGCACGCGATTTTTTTCTAAATTAATTGTGATATCCGATATGTAATTAGATACATTTTGTAAGAGTAATCAGAATATCACATTTTAACAGTTGTGTTTAATGAATGCTGTAGCATCCGCGATGATATTTGAATCGAGGTTATATAAAATTAAATCAATAATAATTGGTTTTAAAATTTGAATGCTATAGCATCCACGTCATTCTGTATTACAATGAAAATGAATGTATAGCATTCGCGTTCGCGAACGTGTTAAAGTCGTTATTTTAATTTCGTTACTCGTCGTTGTATGTTGATGTTTTTTTCATCCATATTCGTTATTCCTCGGTCTCGAATTTTGGATGCTTGAGCGACGGTTATTACATGAAATATGATAGCAAATTATCCATAATATAAACTCCATATCAAATTCAAAATATCTTTTGTCAGCTCAAAGTTAAATAAATAATTAAGTCTTTAATTTAAATTTCTTTTCTATAAACTTACAAACGAGCAATTGAGAAGATTTAATTTAGATTCAAAGTTTTCATTCAGATATCGGAGACTTGAATTTAGAAATAATATATAGAAATCTCTTATTCATTAATTAGCGCTCCTTCGGATTCTTTATTTGGTCTGTTCTTTCGAAGTTGTTTAGCTTTTCGGAAGCTTTTTTTTAACGCACGTAGGGAATGGTCGAATATTCATAAAGAAATTGTGGATGTTTATGCAAATTAATATTTTTATTAGTACAATTAAAGGAATCGAGCTGAAATAAAAATTTATATCTTGCACATTGAGTGTATTTCTTGCTTCTATATTTATTTGAATTTCCCATTAATGCATAAGCATCTATGGTTTAATATCGAGTTGCTGCAAATGTTTTGTCGAATTCATTCTCATCTACTTGCCGAAGAAGAAAGAAATCTACAGCTATATCTTCGAAGAGGCCCGACAAACTGTCACGAAGAGGGCTGCAACGTAATGGTTGTTCATATTAGAATAGACATTCTGTTCTACGATGGACAACCATTTTTTATGTTACTTTGTCACTATACTCGCTATGTGCTTTTTATGTTATATTTTGTTCTCCAAGTTCGAAAAGTACTAACATTTGATTTCGTTCCTAAATGAAATATAATATTATTTTGTGTATCAAGTTTTGAATTTTCCACTTTGAATTTTCAATTTTCAATTTTCAATTTTCAATCTTCAATTTACAATTATCAATTTTCAATTTTCAATTATGAATTAATTAATACATTTTTGTGTACTTTTTGATATTTGGGTTATTTATTGTGTAATGCAAACGGTAAGTCTTTTTCTATCGATTCTACTTGCATTTTCGAGAGCATATTAGATGCTTCGCCGAATATGTAAATCATAATTGTGAATACAGTCGGGTATCCTATAACGAGCATCAAAAAACAGTTGACCGTTTATTCTACAATAGTAAAAATACATTTTGCTGTTCCATTATATATTTCTATTATATTTCTTTTTTAAATATTGCATATTGAGAACTTGGATGTATATTATCCTTAAATTTATACGTATATTCATTTAAAGATACACATAAATCAACATATCCTATAACGAACAAGATTTTAGAATTAATTAATATTAGATACCCTACTGTATTAAAATTTTTTAAAATAGTTACTCGATAAAAGTACTCGTTTGGGTGCTTCATAAAGTCTGTTATTCTTAGAATTGTTTAGTCTTTCGGAAGCTTTCTTTTTAACGCACGTAGGGAATCGTCGAACGTTTCGAATTAAACCGTATAGTTTATAAAAATCTATAATTTTACAATCAACGCGAAAGGAATAGGGTCGAAATAAAAAGCGCGTCTCTTAGGATTGCACTCCGTTTCCCATTCATTTTTGAAGGAAGCATTCCGAGAGGCAGTTGCAATAAGTATTCAGTATTTGTTTTACCGTACCGTTAGTTTTGTATTGTGTTCAGTTCCCGTTATTTCTTATTATTGCTTTCTGTTGTTATTCATATTAAATATTTTACGAAAATTACCGCCTTCAAAAGCTACCTGCATCATTTCCGTCGGTAAGGCAGATATTAACGCCTACGATTACCACCCGCGCTACACATCGAAAAACTATAACCACTTGGTGGTAACAAAATGGTACTAATTGCAAAATGGTACTATATCTGTCATACATAGAAATTGATTTTCAAATTTCTCGGTTTGTCGCATTTCGAGGGTCTTTTTATTTAATTTGACTTTTTAGTTGTAGCCCATAATGTAGAAGTGTGTCGGTATTCCTGTAATGGATTGCATTCGATTTCGCGGATTCGTCGTTCGATGGCGCTGCTGAGTCGGTAACCCGAACTATCTTAACTTTGATAATTTATAATTGATTAAATGCGTTAAAAAACGGAATACAAGTTGAATATATTAATCCAGATGATTCCAGCTCCAATTTTCGTGCGTGACTGCTGAGAAATTCATCTTGGAGCTCATAATTTTAATATGTATTCTTTTGTACGTCTTACCGCTAGGTGGTTATAGTTTTTCGACGTTCATGAATGGATCGAATATGCAATTTTAAAGAAAAAACGCGTTCTCAACGTTTAGTTACGAATTTTATTGTTTGCATCTTCTTTTTTATACCTCACAATTTTCTATCGTGTCACTTTTGTTACCATTTTCTTTATTTTAAGCGATTTTACAAGAACGTCTATGAATCATACACGATGCTTTGCGATAAAAGTTTTGGCGATAGATAGACGAATGATTTAATTAGGATGAGGAATGCTTATAATAATTTCTATCGTTTCGAGTATAATTAATGTATTTTCATTCATGAAATCGTTATACACCCTATGTTTATGCTAGCTTCCTCTTTAGCCATTATAAAAGATAATGCCGTTCACGATTGACCTATTCCGTTTTTACCTTGTCTATGGTTAATGGAAGTCTCATTTACTATTAATCAGCACCAGTTCTGATCACAAAATGTGATAGAGATAAGTACACAGTGACCAACGTTCGCAATCGCGGAATAGTCATGGCGCGTGTAAAAATTTTAAGCAGTCGTGGAAACATGAGGTGGTTAATGATTAAACACTCGCGGCAGTTGCAAGAGAGCTCGGGTATTACGGGGCAGCGTGTAACGTTATCGGTGCAGAATTACCCGCTCTAAAAACGGTTCGTGGTTCAGGCTTCCTTCTTTAAATGTGTTATTTCACGGCGACCGTTTTACTCGCCCGATCACCCGCGAACGCAACAATGAACAACGTCGAAGCACAGGGATACGGAGGAGGCTGAGACCGATGATTTGACCGGAGGTTCGCTTCGGAGTTGTGCTCGTTGCGCGAGGGTCGGGGCAGTATAACTTGGGCATCCACTCTCGCGTTTCGCGTGGACCGAGGGCAAAAGGTGCACCTTGCCATTTTTCCTGCCCTACCTGCGTGTATCCAGCTGCACGTAAGATCGGTGTTAACACACGGACATTGGTCTCTCGACGGGACCACGCTTAGCCGGTCCTGCTAATGGCCTCGCAGAAAGCTGAGATAGGTGCGTCGCGTAAAATTCGCGATTTAGTCGAGCCGCAGCGACGAGAAACGTTAATGCAGGCGCTGTTCGCTTTTCGGTTATCGAATCTTCTCTCGTATCGTGCGTTATTGGCGTTTGTGGCCGAGTCGGTGAATGTAGGAAGTAAGAGAACACCGCGCGCGAGAGGGAACCGGAGGAAGTTTTCGCGTGTGTTTCTCGATACCACGGGGCACGTTTTCCTCTCTTTTTAGCCGGGCAGGCTCACTTATCGAGCGGAGATTTCGCAGCCCGTACATTTTCCACGGCATGCACGCGCGCACACAGGGACGCGGTCCGTATTATAGCAATTCAATAATAAATTGTAGAACGCTCGGTCGTCGCATTATGCGCTGGTAATCACAGTAATAAGCGGTTCTAAAAGTAACGTAAGTACGTTGTAGGTAGTAACGAGTGAGCGGTAATCTCGGGGATGCCCGTATCTCCGTACACTCGGAGCCATCGCGGTGCATCCCGCGAGGGGCCGCAGGGGTGCAGAGGATACGTAGTCGGTAGAAAGACCCTGCGACGGTGGAATGACAGAGAAAGAGGGAGAAAGAGGGAGAGAGAGAGAAGGAGGTGTGCACGGATAAGGAGAGGTTGGCGTACGGGGAGGCAGCGGGAGCAGGAAGGGTGGATCGCGAAACTGAGAGAGGAAAAGAGAGCCAAAGGAGAGGAGCCCATGGGCGTCATCCATGGCGCGATCCGGAATAAGGAATAATTTACAGCTCCGACGGGAAATCGAGCCCGTGCAAAAGTCGATCGCGGGTTCTCACCTTTCCTTCCGGCAGTGGCTCGCTTCGTCGTTTATGAATTTCTGCCTATCGAATGGGATAGGAACGGGGAATTATCCCGTTTCGTTCACCCTTGCTTCGGTGGCCTCGATCTGGGTTCGTTTAGGGTCGAAGCTTAGAAAACTTGAGGAGAAGGTAACCAAATGCAGTGCACGGGGACATTTTCGATCGATTCGTTAGTTTGATCGAAACCAGGAAGAAGGTTCTCGGATAGTTCATGGAGAACAGCGTGGAAAGACGGAGAAGTCTGGGTAAATCATAGGGGAATTGAATTACGTAGATCCTTGAAATTTGATGATCCGCTTACTATCGCGCGATAAAGAAGAGCCAGCGTATGTACGCCTATGAAACGGGCTGGAAGGAGACCGTGCCGTACGTAGCCGTTAAGCCAACATCTAATTCGATAACTGGCGAAAATAATAACGTAGCGATCTGTTGCGTTCGCGGGGCGCAATCATCCGCTTCGTACCGGGTGTCCACAGAAAACTAGCGATCGATGCTCGTTGCAGCGAGTCTTCTTCCTTTTTTTCTTCGTTGCCAACGATTGTTTGCGTTCCGCTGAAATCGTTTGCAATAGCAAGGCTAACGATCATTTTGGACTCTGCGTTTACTCTGTCTGTTGATCGCTGCGATACGTAGATCCGTGGAGTTCGTAACGTGAAAAAAGTGCTACACCTAAACCAGTAGATTCCTAGATCCTTTGTACGGTTATCTTCCGTGAGCACGCGTATACCGTTCAACTTGTTGCGTATAAACATCTTGGGCGAAGGGATGAAGGGATTTTTGGTCTACGAGGAGAGACAAAGGGCGCCTATAGAGTTTCGAATGGACGGTTCCAGGGAATCAGATAATTTTCGGCCCTTAAAGAGCGAGCCGGTGCACGGTAGCGATTTATAACGAGTCGTCGGGGACCGCTACCTCGGTAGCAGATGACATTTATTAAAAGTTTCGGTCCGAGTCGGGACGAGCATCGATCTTCCTCCGGTTCTTCCCCTCGAAGACTCGTGTTGTTCATGGCCGGGACCGCGCCTGCTTGTTGCGCCCGTCCACCGGGGAATACCGAACAGTTTAATAAGCAAGTGGTAGCCGTGATAGCGCGATACAAGATACACCGGCTGCCATCCATCACGATGCACTCGCCAGTCGTCATTATGCTCCACGAATATTTCGAATCGGGAGATCTCCAAGCCTTGAACCTACTATAAGTCGCCCTTCTTTCTTCCTTCTTCAATTTTTCTCCTTTTTGCGCGCGTCGCACCGCAGAAAACTCGCGAGAACTACTGTTAGGTCCTTTTGGATCGATCGCGGATTTGGCTCGTTTCGCGATTCGCGTGAGTTTTAAGCGAGCTTTTCGGAAAATTGAGAGAAGCCAACAGCAGACCAAACGGATCGCGTTGCCGTAGGATGGCTGCGTTCAGGATTATTATTCAAGAAAATTGATAAAAGGAGGAAAGGGGTGGCGGTCGGCTGGTGGTCTCGCGCGCGAAACCTCCATTAAGCCTGGCGATAATAAAAGCTCAGGTCGCGGATCGACCCGTCATTCCTGGTGGTCGGGTCGCGTGCAAAAAATACGTTAATTCCGCGGAACTTGCATGACCGTGCAAATAAATAAAACGGCGGGCACACATCGCCAGCGAGCAGGCCTCCGTCGTCGTCGTCGTCGTCGTCGTGGTCGTCGTCGTCGTCGTTCGAGTTCCCTGGCAGCGTATTTTATATTTTATCCGGCTCGAATGATTGATTGCACTCTCCGGCGGCTAGCGCGCCGCAAAACCCGATACCATCTCGCGGAATGCCCCGGCTCTACCTGTCGTTTCACGCATTGTTTATTATTGTCCGATGCTTTTATCGTGATCGTCGCTCGAACAACTACGTCGCGACAATTCCACGGGAAAGAGAAGCGCCGAAGTACCTGTGCTATCCCCATAATCCGTTTTCCCTACCTTACTCGAGTGAGGTGATCGTGAAATTGACGTTGGTGAAAAATTGTTTCCAAAATTTGTATCCTCGTGTGTTTCGCGATTTCGATTGTTTCCGTGCAATTTATATTTTTCCATTTCCAAGACCACTTTCGTGATCGCCAGTACAGATTATATTTTTAAACGAATAAACTACTGGATGATCTAGGGATGTTTCAACGATCTAGGGAATCTCATAGAGTGAGAATGAAAAGCGAGCATTGAAACGATAGAATTTATTCGACGAAATTTTACATGTTTCATAACTTTGAAATTATTCATATGAATGATAAAAGCGAGCAATTGAAAAACATAAGGATACTCAATGCGTGTAACGTATTTTAATAAGATACTATTTTGAATTCCTTTTTGGTAAAAGATCTCCTTCGAGTTTCATTTGTTTAGCTGCGTTTCCGAAAATACGAATTTGCATACAAATCTGTGGTCTAGTTACATCGATTACTATTAGATTGGGCTCGTAAGGCCCAGAGTGACGGAATTCCCTACGTGATTACCGAGCGATATCGGGTCCAGTTTCCACAAAAATTTGATCAGACATTGACATGGCCGGGGCACGCCGGGAAACAAAGGGCAAGGTTGTCGTTTTTGGCACGAACCGGAGTAAAGAGGCAACGATGGTATATACGCGAGAGGAGGATAGTAATTACAGAAGCGGGACTGAAAACGCGGGGTTCCATCAGACCCTGCGAGGCACGATCCTCGATAAGTATAGTTGTTTCAGGATCGCGTCGATGCCTCCCTCTCTCTACTCCCGCTATCTCATTTTATTGGTACAGGTTACGTGAAAAATTTATTGGCTCCGCGCCAGGCCCGATCGTTCAAGTATACCCACAAAGATAGACAAGAAACCACGACTTTCGTGGCCGTGGATCGTGCAATTTTAGGAGTTATCCGTGACCATTAGGGGCCTTCGATCGTTTCTCTAGAAACTTCTTTCTCCGTGTCTTCCTTTTCTTCCCCTTTTCACCTCTTTTTATCAGCTTTTTTTTTTTTGCTTCCTTCGAGCGAGATCGAGCGGTTTCAAGTTCTTCACCGTCTGATGTAATGGTATTTCGTTTAAGATCGAGGAATATTTATTTTAATTGTGCAACGGCCGATTTTTTTTTCTTTTCACGAGGGAGAGACTCTTTTTTTTTTTCCTTCTTCCCTTCGAGCAAAGTCTACAACAGTTCTCCTCTTCTCTCCCTTCTGTACCTCGTCTTCGGTGAATGGACCCGATCACCGGCACGCTGTTACCCCCTCATTAACTTCGATACAGTTTCGTCTCGCTTTTTCCCTGCCCTCTCTTTTTCTGTTACCTCATTCTTAACCCTCCCTCCTTTCCTTGTTTCTGTTCCGAACGAAACGGCTGAATCGCGAAAAAGCTGAGCGGAACTCGATTTTTCGAAATATTAGGTTGGAGGGAAAGTTCTGTCGTATTTTAAATAGGCGGGTAATTTTTCTCGTAAATAAAAAAAAACATCTGGCTAGTGAGTCATTGGGAATTTTTGTTGTTTTTTTTTTACCTGCTGTATAATATAAAAGGTGTCCTTTTTTTACCGTTCATCATTTACTTGTGATGTTTAAAGTGAAAAATATGTCGGTAGGTAAAGTACATTTGCGACACTGAATTTTGTATGAATTCCAAAAAGGAAGCAACGCATCCGGTTGCGTGTAAAAATTTTTGCGCGGTGTTTGGAAAAGATATTGTAAATGTTCGTACTTGTCGAAGATCGTTTAGCAAATTTCGTTCCGGGGATCTGAGCGTCCAAGAAAGTGATCGATCTGGACGATCATCCAAGATCGATAATGATGTTTTGCGAACCATGTTGGAAAATAATCCACATTTAACGAATCGAGAAATTGCAGAAGAGTTTGGCATTCATCGTACAACTGTTGGAGATCACATTAAATACTCTTGGGTTTGTGTTAAAGCAAAGTGTTTGGGTTCCACATGAATTAACGGAAACGGAAAATACGACAGAATTTTCCCTCCAACCCAATAACAGGTAGATGTGGACTCCAAATTCGTATCTTGATAAGTATAGCTGAAGGAGTGGGATTTAAGTAGATATTCCCACCTCTGAATAACGTTACTTCGGATATTTTGTATACTTTTGCACATTACTGTGCGCTGCACTTTTTTGCATACCTGAATCGTCTGTCATGGCTACTTAAGGGAATAATAAATTAAGGGAATCCGTGGACAATAAAATTCCGATCGACTTGATGTTTCGGCCGAAACCAACAATTAACCAACGTAATCTCGTTGATCTCGATTTCGAACAACAAACGAGAGGCGATATTATGTAGAGTACCCCACGGGATCTTCAACTGCAACTTCTCGATACGCTCTCTCCCGAAGTATCCCGCGAAATTATTTTCCGCCCGTATCTTCCCGGTTATGCGTGGTACGCGAGCAGATCGTCTCGGCAGATCGTCACGCTCGATTTCCCTCGCGTTGCACACAGCACGGTATAACGTGGCCAATTAATGCCCGCGGGACAATCGCCCCGAGTTTCTTACGAACTGTCCCGCAAATTGCCGCGATAAACGGCCACCGGCAATCACAGTCCGTGGCAATATTGAGACGGAAGTGGCTTACGCTACCGGAACACTGCATATCCCAACTCTGATCCTCTCATATTGGCTTTTCAAAAATTTCCTCTTTTCCTTAGAATCTTTTCGTTCTAGCTGGTAACTGTCCATAGTAGACTTTATATTTTAATTTCCAGCAAAAAATAGCAGGGATGTTGAATTGAAAATAATGTTGGAATACAATTTGAATAGCGTAGAGTATATTTTAGCGATAAAAAGTTAGCAAGCGAATTAAGGTTATGCATAACTTGAAAATACTTTTCTCCGATCAACGCGTGGAAAGCTTATCTTCTACTGTAGTCCCTCGCCCTGCCTGGGACATTATCGACGAATAATGTACCGGTTCATGGCCGCGGCGTGGAAGTATTGATGTCCTGGTAAACGCTTTGGCTACTTCCTAGCTGGTGTGCTACCCTGGCTCGGGGCCTGCCAGGAATCAATGACAAATCCACCAGTCAGCCCTCCTGCTTTTTAATTGTCCGAATCGATGGACCGTCTGTCCAGCTAAGAACCGTAGAAGGATCGGCTCGGAACGTTAAATTATTCCCTATGCGATTCGTCGAAGAGCTGCTGAATTTTCTGGTGCCGTCTGCTACTAGCGATAGTGGAGCAAGTAACACTGGGAAGCGGGGAAAGGAATTTCCGGAGTTGATTGTGGCAGATTTACTGGTAACTGTTGTTTATTAAGAATTGACGCTTCGTGGGAACACGCTGTAGGAACGGGTTTCCCGGTCTCGCGATAGATGGTAGCAGCAGTCTCTGTCTAAACTCCCTAGGTTAGTCTCCGTGCTGAGAAACTCGTTGTGTACGTACGCGTTGCAAGCAATTTTTTCTCGATCCTCCTACACATTGAGTTCAGATCTGTACGATTCGATCGTGCCTTTGAATTAACATATTTTTTAATTTTATTGGAAGCACAATGATGCTTCGAATAATTAATAATTTTTACATTAAGATCAATATTTATATTGATTTACATTGAGTTATTGTTATAGTGATATGTTTGATTGCATTGATCGTGATAACGATTCGTACGTTTTATAGAAACGCTTACTGGCTGCGAAATTTTAGGTCTCGTAGAGCACAAAAAGTCCCTAGGCCAATTAACCAATGCTAATTCCATAGAAAGTCTTGGGTACATCATTTTAATAATAATGGTGAAAAAAGCATAGCCACAGGCCTCCGGAGGCCCGTTCACCGGAGGGACTTCCCCTCTGGATGATCGAGTCCTGGTATAAGGCTCGTAACTCGCCCCGCGAAAGAGTTCCCCCGCTACGTTTCAGCGATGCGCAATTTTTTCGACGGCTCGCGGTTATCCGAGGCATAACTCGAGGCAGATTCTAGTTGAGCCGCAGATTTATTAGCGATAGAGCGGTTTGATAGGCGATCGTGCATCACCACGCCCAACCACGCGGCCTGCACGCATACGCTTCACCATAGAACGCCTCGTCGTCCCGCGACGCGCAACCCCACGTCGAGTTTCTCACCCCCGGGAAGTCGCTCTCCGTGGCTCCTGCAATTTCCTGTCCGATTATTTTTATTCCCCGGTCTAATTATTCCGCGCCAATAGGATACTCCGGGAGATGCTCCGGGAGGTGAAAAAGAAGGAAGGAAATTCATAGCTTCCTCGATGATTTTACGGCGGAATATTATCGTTCGGGCGATTGAATCGTCAGAAGAGGCTAGCCAGGGAACTCGAGCACCGTCCACCGAGCAACCGAAGCGATAATTACAAGGAAATCGAGTGCGAACGAGCGGCGTTTATCGACGGGGATCGGCCAAGCCACCGGCGGGCCAGCGCCGAACAGATAAAGAGAGGGAGAGAGAATCTGTGTCAGAGGTTGCTTATGCCTCGGATTTATGGGTTTGATTACCGGCGCGCGGCATACGTGCTGCGATTTTGTATGGGTAAATCGTGATCCTCCACGCCTCCTCCCCCTCCACCCCCGTCCCGCTAGGGCGAAACCCCGATCGCGTATAAAGTTATCGCATTCTCGGCCCGGTAAGTGTCCATTGTCTACTTTCAGGCCCGCATTATGCCCGTTCTGCTTCTCTGTCCCCCTCCTCCCCGTTCCTCCACCCGCGAGCAACCATCTCTACCCAGGGACTCACCGCGCCGGTGTAATTTTACTTTTACAGCCGCGACGGATTGACCGGTCTTCTCCTCTTCCGTGGATTTCTTCTGTTTGGTCGTACCGATCCCTCGGCTGATAGCACCGTTATCACGATTTTCCGATCCGTTATCGATACATGAGAAATCAAGCTTCTTCATTTTCCTGGTCGCTCAAATTCTCGCTGCCAAAATTTTCACGATGCTCTTTTGAAATGCACCGCGCAGGGCTACGTTACCGAGCCCTCGAGCGTGTTGGTAGTGTTGTGGGCAAGGGGCAGAGGCGGGGAAGGTGGCACGAAACGGTTGAAAAACGCCGTTACGCCGGAGCATCAATCTTGCACCGGCTCTCCCGAAGCGTGGCCGAAGTCCCTTGAGGAGGAGGACGCTGTCGGGGAGAGACGTCGCTCGGCGAGAAGATGAGAAACGTCGCGGGAGGTCCCGCGCTTCGGGATTGATGGACATCCTCACCTACACGGCTGATTATTTGCCGCCACACGCAGGTTCCAACCCCGGTCGGGCCCCGTAACCACTCTTACGCGTGTTGCCGCGGATTCACACCGGTAATCACCGATCGTTAGCGCCTCATTCACCGCCGATCTCGACGCATGTCACCGCCGAACGATTCCCATGGCCCTTCTTCGTCTAGACCCACTGTGGTCGAATTCGCTATTTTCTTTTTTCTATCCCTGGCTAATCGCGCTATTGCCGCCCTGCAACGAAGGGAAAGCGTTGGAGAGCGGGATCGCCGATGGAAAGCATGTTTCAGACGAAATTCATGGATCTTTGAATATATTTCTGTTTTCGTAAAATTTCCCTCAAATCCCTCGCCTCAGGCCATTACCTCTAAACCCCTCTGCTCGATATTTCCGCTTTTTTTCGAGTTAGGTTCGGGTTAATCGTTCAGTTTCCCTTTGGTGTCGAAACAGATTTCACGGTAACGATCAGACGTTCGGTTTTTAAGGTGCGCGTAAACGGTAGATAACGAGGTGGAAGCGGCGTGACCGCATTAAAAGGTTCGCCGGTCTCAACACCTCATCTCTCATCGCGGGTGCGTTGATGATGCTCGAAACTGGTCGGCTCATTAGTATGTGAGGCCTGGCTGCCACCTACCGGGCGGGGCAGCGGGTCATTGAAACAATGGTGTTGTGACTAGACATCATCAGGCCCTCGAGTGTCCCGGTCTGATCGATTCCGGGGATGATCGATCGGTTTATCGTTTCTTCGTTTGCCGGGGATACCGGCGAGCTCCGCGTGTGTTCCCCTGAGAAGAGGACTCACTTCGTACGCAATTTCCGTTTCGTAGCCCGCGATACCCGCGGTATCCCGGAAAATAAAGGCTGTAATTACTCCGGGCCCTCTGTGCGCGTAATCTCGATGTAAATTGGCCGGGTAATTTATTCGAGGGAAATCAATGAAGGGCTCCGGGTCGGTATAAATCAGACAGGGCTCGGTTTTTTTGTTCCCGGTTCTAGCAGGAAGCATCGCTTATGCGATCAAACCGATCGATCGCTAATAGACCTCTGCTGCGGGAGGATCATTAATTATGGCGTAATACTCGTCGAGGATGCGTCGATCAGCTTCGAGAACCGCTGTTCCTCTCGCTAAAGAGCAAGAGGGAGGATGAGGAGCGAGGAAGATGGATAGAGAGAGGGAGCAGGTAAGCATTCTAAAGTTCGGGCCCGGACGCTCCGACCCTCCGCGCTGCCCTGGTCCTCCTCCTTCGAAAAAAGGGTACAGAGTGCCAGTCATATATTAGAGAACTGTTGGGGACACCTAACAAGCTGGCAGGACACGTTTCCCAGAATCGGGGCTATCCGCCGCCCTCTCTGGCTCCCTCCTACCCTCGTTTTCCTCCTTTTGCCTCGATATTCCACCGCGTATTTCACATCCAACTAGCCGGCAGGCGCGGATAGATATTGTTTCGCACCGTATGCTCGTCCCTGCTCCCTGTTCGACCCCTTACTCTCTCTTTCTTTCTCTCTCTCTTCCCCTTTTTTCTCGTGTCATCGCGCTTTTCTCACCGGGTCGTCTAGGAACATTCTTGCAGCCGCCGGGTCGCGGATTCCCGTTTCCCCGTTTTCTTCCGTCTTCTTCCCTTTTCCTTACCAGCGGCAGCGAGGATGGGAATAAGGCGAACGGCGAATGGTCGGTCGGTCGCGGGTAGATGGCTAAAAGTTTAATTACCTAGGCTGAAGAGGTTTTCGCAACGGGGTATTAAGGCGAGCGCGCAACTATTGCCCGGCAGGCTTATCGGCGATTATTAATCCAGTAGTTCCCTTTTATATACGTCGTAAGCGGCGCAACCTGTTCGCCGTGGAATTATTATTAACAAGAAAGAGCACTCCGGGCATAAACGATAAATAGAAACGCCACCTCGCCATTACGCGTGGCCCCTGCCTCGTTCCCCGGCAAAAACCGGGCCGCGCGACGCGACGGGGCCATTTTTATCGTATCGTATCGTGCACGCGTTTTCCTCGATTAAAGAAGAAAAGAAAAAGGGGTGATCGAGGGAAGATGATGGCGGAAAGTGTGCGTGTGTATAAACTTGGGTGCGATTCGCCGCGTCGACGACATCTTTTACGGGATAATAAAATCGCGAGGGGACCGTTTTCACCGGTTTCCTACGATTTTAACGGCCCCGGCGAACCCGGGGGCTGGATAAATTAATCGTAAGCTTCCTACGGCGGAGGCTTCCTAAAATACACGGACGAGTTTACCAGAAACAAAAACAAGTCTTAATTAAATGAAATGGCCCCGGTGGCTGCCTCTGCTCGCCCAGAGCTTGGTCAATTCAGGATTTAGGATCCAGGCTTTAGTAGGTTCCACTGACGGTCAACCATAGGGAAATCCGCGAACCAACATGCGTTCTCTTGCTCCTTAACAAAGAAATATCAATTGGTATCTTCGTCGATGATTTTAACGTTGCAACACAATTTTAGTTTAGAGGATGGTAATTGAATAGCACGTATCTCGTTCCTTAATAAATTCAATTTTGAATGCGTCGTTTTACTAGTTACATGTCTGTAGTGACTTGTAAGTAATTTGTATTAACTTATAGCAACGTATTACACAGTTATATTCAATAAAGAAACCCGTAACGTTGAAGAAGTTAATTATTAGCATACAGCTATCATTCGTTGAATGTCCTGGACCAGTCAGGACCATCTCGATTGTCCTGCTTCAGGTTTGTTCGGAATGGTCAGCGGTTTGAGGACTTCTCTGGGTCGGATGGCTCAGGTAGCCGGGGTTTGGTATCAGAAACACATCGTGTCGTACACGACTCGTGCCTGATAACGCTATTACTCGAGACGATTCACACGGACCTCTTTCCCTTCCGCGATTAGGTCCATCCAGGGCCTGAGCTCGGGCGAGTTCAGACCTTTTCGTATTTTCGTTCGTCAACGCGAATTGACAGGCAGGTCGGGGAATCGTTATCGGGCACGGTTTGATTAGGCTGACACGGGGGACCCCTGACGGCTTCCTTATTTGTAATCGAACCGTCTCCGTGGCTTTCACGGCCTTCACACCTACTGGGACGAATCTTAATGCTCCGCCTCGCGGGCACAGAGGCTTCGGTTGCCACACACGTCGCCAGAAAACATGTGGGGAAACCTGGTCTCCGAAGATAACGCGTTTTCGACGATATTGGTTTACTATTTATCACCGTAATAATGCCCGAAAGCTTTTCACTCTTTACAATGTCCATCGAAGAGTAGTTAAGGGAAACAAGGCGACGGTATTTCTAATTCGGCACAAAATGTTCGAGAAAAATTTGTCAACGCTAACGACGCATTTTAGAAGAAATTCTCCGCCTAGTAACGCAGTAGCGTACGCGTTGTCGTCGCATCTTTTGTAAGCGTAACGAAGCGTTCGCGTTATCGGAGGAAATCACCGATACTTCTTCCTACCCCACCCATAGGGAACGTTTCTCTCCCTTCTTCCCGCTGAGTTCCTACACCTACATTCACGATAACCGTACGCTACCGTATAGCAAACGCAAACTATCCCCTTCGTCGGTAACGCGAGAGTTGAGAAAAAATGGGCCCCGAAGGGTATCCGTTAAAGGGATCACCGAGGAAACGATATTCGTAGCCGGGTTTGCTCGACGCGACGAGAGTTCTGGCGAGGACTCGTGGTTTATCTGCGATCAGAGAGGAATTCGGGATAGAAATCCGGCCGATGACAATATGGACTCGCGCGAGCAGACAAAGTAACGAGCGGCCGTGGCTGCGGCGGAGGGGTCAAGGGTAAGGCATTCCACCAGTTGACACTCTAAGCTGGCCCCAAATGTTTCGGATGGTTTCCTCCTCCGGCTCCTCTCGACCTTTTCTCCTCTCACCGGTGCATCCCGTCGCCACGGGTTCCAGCTGGATCGGACACGGCCCGTGTTATGGGCCCCGTGGACTCGTCGGCCAAGGGCTGAGGGGGGACGGAGGGGAGGAGGACGTGTGTGCGCGCCGTTGCACGGTTCGTGTTCTCGGTTCTCGGAATCGCTAATTAGTGTCCTCCTTGTTTTATTCCCATGCCGGGCTCGTCCTCTTCCAGAAAATCCTTGTCCTCCCGTGGTCCTCCGCCTCGTGGACCCCTTGGATCCGGCGTTGACGTGCCCCGTGACGATTTCATTGCGTTCATTCTCGTGAGCAGCATCGACAGAGCAGCGTTTAGATATGCTTGTTTAATATTTATCAATCGACGTGATGGTACAACGATATAAGTGTAATCGATGGGTATTGAACCGGATGCACGATTATGTAATATTATTTCGCGGTCAGTGTTTGAAAGATCACAGGGATTTATCTGTGGTGATACGGTTGATATCGTAGTTGGAAAGGTGTAGTTCTATGCGTGGTCGCTTCTTTGCTCCCCAACTGACAATTTCCTATCTCGTAGTCGTTCATTTTTTAAGGTACACCGAGATGTTTCAACTTTCACGCGTTTTTTTTCACCTTCGAGCAAAGTTAGAAAGTACTCTAAGTATTTCTCGAAAGTCTAGAAGCAACCTGGTTCGTTCGCTCTGTTTATCTTTCATGCGACGTTACCAACTGAATGTAGTCGAGCTTTTAAATACCAGATCCCAGAAGGGTAGTTTCGTTGTTTGAAGTTAGGGAACGTCGCGTTAAAATTCCATCTTAAACCAATTGCTGTGGTTTCTGTCAGAGCTACGTTGAATTAAATGAACGATCCGCGCAATGAAGTTATCATAGGCGAAGGTAGGGAAAAACGCGCGAACATCGAAGGTGATTGCAAGCTTTAGGCCCCGGGGAGGCCGGGGAATGCCAGGCGTTCCCGTACGAGCGGAGATCGAAAGGTTCTATCGATTTCTTCGACGAATTTCTGGAATGCCTTACACTTCTTCAGCAGCCTTCACACCTCCTGGATCTATCGAGCCATCTCCCCCGTGGATTTGATCCACGGACCAGATCCACGCCCGAAACGGGCCCCTTTCTCGGAATCACTAATTAGTGTCCTTCTCGCTTTCTTCTTTTCCAATCAGCCGGGCCCAGTCGTCGAATCTGATCCTGCCACGGGGCCCGGGCCCAGACAGGCCGACGCCTTCGTATAATTTACGACGTCGTGGCGCACTCGATCGATCCACCTAGAAGCTGAACGCGGAGGCGATTCCCTATCGTCGGAGGGAAATCGATTTCAAGCCTCCGTAAACGGTTGAAATTGATTCCTTCACGGTGGACAGAACGATCGGCGGACGAGATGGGCGCTGAGCCGTGCAGTTAATATACACGGGACCGCTACTCGAAAACGGGGTTAAAGATGATTAAGAGTTCCCGAGAGCAGGCTGAACGGGCATTAGGCTGTCGCGCGACAGCCCGGGGAATATCTGCACGTCCTTCGGCAGCAATAAGAACGGCCGCGGAATAAAGCAGAAACGTGACCGGCGCTCCTCGCAATTTACGTCAAAAGCGGCGTCGTGGATTCCCGCATACCGAATAACGACGTCGTCGAGAATAATGTCGCCTATGTAGATTCGATCCCGATAACGGCAAAATACCGCGCCGGTATCTCGACACCGGAGTCCCACCTAAAACGGGGGGAACAAAAAGAAAAGAAGAGAAAAGGAAAAAGGTGAAACGAACGGGACAGGGTGTTCCTTCATTGCTGTTTTCGAAGATGAAGGGATAAAATTCGACTTCCCTTGGTCCCGTTCGTCCCTTTCGCTCTTTATCGCCTCCCGATCCCGCAGAAAGTCCCCGGGAGATCCGGGGAAGAAACAGAGGAGGGGAAGGAGGAGGAGGAGGATGAGAAGGAGGCTCGTTTCACCGCGTGATAGATAATGACAATTTCGTGTCACCGGTTCCTCCGGATCGGTTCTAACGAGCGCGGTTTACCTGTTGCACGGTGGGGTCTTTCGAGAGGAGGCAGTCCGCGGCACAATGCAGCCTGCGGCAACGGATAGCAGTTTTTTGCCCAATTGAATTGAATGTAAAACACGGCCTTACATCAATCTGAGCCGCGAGGCTGAGTGACCGGAGTGATTTAAGCATCGGCCGGACCGCCGCGCTCTTTAGAGCTTTCCTGTCCCGGGCTATGCCCTGCGCCGGGGACCGAAAAGGAGTTGGCGTTAAGCCGATCGACTTCTTCGAGGCAGGTCGTTCAACTTGTCTTCTACTTCGATATCCCGACTACCCACTCTGCTCCTTCCCAGTTCGTTGGGTGCAGGCATTTTAATTTATTGGAAAATCGAACGTGTTTCTCCTCCTTTATCCCTCCCGCGAGTCCCCCATGGACTATCGTGTCCGTTAACGCGCTGACGGGGAAGAAGATCGATCATCGACGCTACGGGACCGAGTAAAGTTCGACGGGGAATTTGTACTCGATTCCTGGGGAATTTTATGATAATTGGTTGTGCACGGTATGACAGAATTCGTGTTTCCGTCTTCCACTCGTTGAGACTAGACGGGGATGCGAAAGAACAACGACGATTCACGAATACGCGGAACAGGTGTTAAATATCGAAGGATCTGTGCCGGGGGGATAAAATGAAGCGGAATTAGCGTGCTGTAAATGATTCCATGTAAATCAGATCCCCGTGGCAAATGCGGCACGTGAACCACGAGCTAGAGTCTATTCCTGACCGCATCGCGGCGTTCCACGCTGACAAACTCCGGCTGGGTACAACATTCCCCGTCCGACTCTTCCTTTTCGCCGCCCGACCATTGTTCCTCGAATTCCTCCGCCCCGCAATCCGGGCAATTTATTTGTTTTCGATTACCACCGCTTAGGCCTACACCCGTCCATCAGCACCGTCTCGCTCTCCTCTATCGGGTGCATCCCGAAAATTCCCTAGGACCACCGGTCCGCCGAGTTCGAGGCAAACGTTAGGTCCCAGAATCGCGAGGGCGTGGAGGAGACGCCAGCGAACGGGGATGGGGAGACCAGTAAGGGGGGGAGGGAGGGACCGTGTACCAGGTACACGGTCGAGTTAAGCGACAATTAAATAAAGCCGAAGAGGGTCCCGCGGGGCCCAGGTGGCGCGGGAATCGGTGCCTGCGCGCACGTCGAACGCTTCCAAAGGACTCCCACACTCCCGTGAACGCGGGACACACGCACAGCCACGGGCATGGTGTGAGTGAAGGTGGATACCACGGGACAGCCAGCAGGTATATAGCTCGCCTCTACCAAACCGTTGTCTTAAGGCTACCATATATTACGTCCGAGGACCGTGGGGCCCGCTCGGTTGTCCCCGTCCCACCTCCTGCATCGTCGCTCGCCCGTCTTCGTCTCTCCGCTCACTTCCGAGATAGACGAAGGGAAGGCCCCCGGGGCCGGGGGAGGAGGGAAGCTCCGAAGAGGTCCCACAGGCCCCGTGTCGTCGCGGGCATTCCTGGAGCTGATTTTATTTGTAGGATGTCAACCAGTCGCGGCCACGGCCGGGGACCAACCGAGGGACGCAGAATGCGAGCCTGCGACGAGGCCCAAAGAGAGGTACCTATCCGTTGAAAGAGGACGCAGTGGCAGGGGGAGGGGGTGTTTCAGGCAGAGACAGTGAGGAGCTGTGCGCGGCCATGGGACCCGGATCGGACCCAGACCCGACAGCACCAAACGGCAATTAATTCCCCTCTGGATTTATCGTGTCTAACTGCGCCGATCGGGGCCCGCGGATCCTATTACCCCCGCGGGCTCGATCATTTTTCCTCGCCCCGGACACCGGCTCGCGTGTTCACGGACAACCTCCGCTGCCAATCATTTCGACGCTTCCGTCAGCTTCCGTGACGATTCCTTGTTCTCGATCTCCTCGCGTTGGAAGTTCGCTTTACGTCGCGAAACTGACCCGCGCTTGAGCCTGAGTTGGATGGAACTTTCAAGGGAGGTTTTTCAGATGTCCAATTAATTTTGAAAAGATTTCTGTTGGATGTCACGTTTCTGGGAAACTATCCTTGTTGTAGCTAACTTAGACCTAGCTTAGTCTTTCATCTTAGCCACCTTTTGTGTCATCTTGACTGTATTTCTAAGATTATCGTTACAAAATTCTTTCCTTTCGCTCCTTTATCGAACACCGCGTTGCCGTTATCGATAACAGTACAGTCATGGAGGTGAACCGTGGAAAAAGGGTTAAGCGGCATCTTTTCCGCGAGCCAGATAAACGTGGAAGACAATGACGCCGCGATAACGGTCTGTTTTATGGCGAGTATCCATTCCTTGTACGTGGGCTGAATCCGCGCCACGGCGAGCAGCTTTCCTTCGTCAAATTCAACGATATTAAAACTGACCGTGGCTCGGCATTCCTCTGGAGGATACAGGGAACGTCCCTAGACACGGCTACCGTCTTTGATTATCGGCCAGGAACATTTTTCTCAACCAAAGATTGGCCGGAGAGATACGCCTAACAGAGTATAGCTTCTCTCCGCTGCCGATCTAAACGTCGCTCCGCTGATTTCATCCGTTAGTTTAACTTAAACTCCTCCAGGATCGATCGATTTCAAATGTTTCAGAAGGTTTATAATATCTATGACTTGAAGGTACCGAAGTTCAAATTAAAAATTAGGAGACTACGAGATCTCAGAGACATCAAACATCTCTCGGTCAACTTTTAGATATTTGATTATGTTGAGCTAGAATTTCCCATAAACATTAGACGTATTTTTTCAAATTTAACAACGGAGACTATCTGAGGCTCCAAAACGTTTGAAAATGTACCGAAACTTTTCGTCGGTTACCTAGTCGACATCCCGAGCCAGCAAGCCCCCAAAATGCGAGGGGTCCCCGTTCGTGTTGCGAATCACGAAATCAGTACCAGAGCCAGGTTAATGGGTAAAAATTAGTCCGCGCGAAGGGGCACGGATCCGTCGAGACGGTAATGGTCGGCGGATTCTCGTCACGACCATAGATCGTTGGGTGCCGTGGTAGCTGGGACTGCCCGCTGGGCGTCCCAACACTATCGCTCCTGGATCAGCCACGGATTTCAGAAGCTACCAACTTATATATATCCGCGGTGTTTATGTATGTTTATGCCTGTGTGCGGCCAGTCTTTACGGACCCCCTGCTGTAGCCAGCGCGACTTCGCTCGCGGAAAGGAAGAAGGGATGCCGTATCGGTGTCTCACCCTTTTCCCCTTCCTTCGGTACATGCCTTGTCGAAGGAACGGATGGTGAAAAAGGTGTAATAATTTGCGGCTCGTCCGTCCACCTTCTTTCCATCGCTAATCAATTTCAACCCTCCCTCCCCCTTGGTGTTCTTTCTCAGTCTCGCCCGTTAAGGAAGAGGACTGCTTACCTATCTCTAGACCCTATTTCAATGTATCGATCGGTGATTGATTTCCCATAGATCCCATGGAAATGTTATGGGCCGCTTGCTCGCCCCTAATTGCTCTGTCTATTTTGGGACCGATGATCGATGGCCGGGATATGCAAAACAGCATACGTAGCTGAAAACGGCTTACCGAGTCGATTACGCGCGTCGTTTTCGACCTCATTTGCTCGGTCGATTTTTATGATAAATTAATCGGGGCCTCGGGCCCGCGGGACCCTGGCCTCTATTTATATTCGGACAACTCTGACGGTGGATAGAAATGAAGATCTCCCCGAGAGAGCGTCGATTTCGTGAAATTAATTACGATCTTAGCCGGTTTATTAATACTCAACGAATCGGGGCCTTAACGCTGTCGTCGAAACGTTGTATACATTCGAAAAGCGAATCCCTCGTGGTGAGGGAGAGAGGATGGCCGGAAAGAGGGAATAAAAAAGGAGGCAGGACAGGGGAGCCAGCCGGCTTTACGACTGCCGGAATGCGCGGTCAGGCCCTTTTTACGCGCAGATTTTTAATTGAATTAAACGATGATAAATAATCGTGCCGATACGAGAATGTCGCCAGTTACGTGCCGAATTTTTCTGAACTCTCTGGATTCGGGCCCCTCGGTCCTGATACTTTCGATTTCTTGTCTCCTCCACCGCTCGTGAGTCCACGGATGGAATAAATACTGTCTCCTTCCCCAACACAAATGTCTCCCGGTAAAAACCGACGCTCCGTTTGTTCGCGTTTACCTCGTTAAGGAAAACTCTGGATTGGGCCCAAGATGGAGGCGACGGAAATCGCCGGTAGCACCGATAGAAAATGGTTCGCCATAAGGAATTCCACTGGCGAAGCTCTCGAAGCTATCGAGGGATCGAGAGGCCGAAAGGAGCCGGTGTGCGAGGCGGTTCGAGGCGGGCAGAGGGGCCCGGGCCCATTTATCATACAGGAAACAATAGGAACTGGCAAAACACGTGCTTCGCGCGCGCTCTGCAAAACCAGCCGAGGCGCAGACCGAACGACGACGGCTGCAAGAGGAGGGCGAGGGTGATGGCGAGGGTAGAGGGGGAGAGGGAGGGATTCGAGAAGAGAGGGTCCAGATACATAATACGCCGAGGGGCTGTGCAAACAGGCGAAAAAGAAGGCGAACGCACGGTCCCTGAACGCGCGGGGACAGAGACAGACCGCGAGGGCCCGACGGGGTGACCGGTCCTCCCTTCATTTGTTAAAACAATATAACAATTCATTTTTGTCACATCCACTGTCGAAGGGCTTTTATTGTGACGGTCGGGCAGCCCCTCTCGGAATTGTTCCACCGCTGGCCAAACTATTGTCGAACCGCCGCGCCGTAGCTCCCTCGTGCTCCCCCAGGGACGGACGAACGCTCCTCGACTTTCTGATCCTTCGCGGACTTGTTTCAACCGTTCCACGGCACGTTTCTCAATTTTTTTCCTTGTCCGCACGATACCAACCGATCGACGTCGACAAATTATACTATATCGCAAGCGACGACGACATTTGTCGCTAAAGCGATTTAATTTTGACTCGCGTCGTTTGCAAGCTAGTCGGTCGCGCAATTACAGCATCGTGTGATTCCGATAAAGGATCGTGAATTATTTCTTCGAAAAAAGTAAGACCTACGTTGTCTGGTTCTATTCCAATATTCCTTAAGGTTCGCGTTTCTCTAGACATTTTGAAACCTTCTCGTTTGAAGATCGAGTTCTCAAAATTCTTACACGAAATATCGTGAATTTTCAAGAGTTCTGCTTTGGTAATTTGGGAGGCTTTAAGTCCTCTTTCGAAAGGAAACTATACCCGTTGCATTCGCTGACGTTGTTTTTAAAGGATCCTGGGATCCACGCAGGCGATTTTTAGCCGATTCTTTTAATCGTTTGTTTGGTCGAAGGAAAGGGGGAAGCGGCGCGCCGCTGAAAGTTTAAAACGTGACGATAGATTCGCAGCGAGGAACGCCATTATGGATGAGCAAACTGAAGCCGGTCTTCCTGGTCCCGGCCATAAGTTAGCTGCCACCGGCTTGAACCCGGCTGCATGAGAGATACACCGCGGCAGCGCATTATTTACATATTTATATATTAAACGCCGCGCTCCTACCACGCGGCCCTATCCTCGGGGATCCCTTGTCGCCGTTTCGGGATACGAATCGGTGAAATTTGTGTGGTAACCAGCCGATTTCCCATGCGACTCGATAAAATTCTCTCCAACCATCGCCTCCGTGTTTTACCTTTCTCCACCCACTTTTTTTGCATGCTTTAAACACTTCTCACCTTATGCTTGGATAATTGCATGCTACGTCGAATTATGATCATCATTGTTTGTTTACAACTTTGCTATGCATATAAATTTACGTCGACAGTCGTAGGATGCAATATGTTTCGCGACTTTACTCTTAAAAATAGAAACGGATCGCGGAAAAATGTCCAAGGATCCGCAAGAATCCGCAAATAAGAAGTCGTACATAAGTCTAACAATTTGTTTCGCTATTCAATCGTATCGTGCCACAGTTCGGAGGAAGGTCTTGTTCGAATTCGTAGGAATTCGTTTGTCGTCCGTCGGTCGTTATCCAGGTCGCACGGAGGATGGTTGAATAAAACGACGACGGTAGAGGTTTCCTTTTAATACAGCCGGTGGATCGACGATGCGTCGGTTCGAGCGTGAGCTTGCGATATTCGAGGCGAAAGAAAAGCGTTTCCGACATATTTCATGCGGCCAAAGATAACGCGAAACGGTCACGTGAAACGTGTCAGAAGGAACTATGAAGATTTATCGCGGCCGGCATCGGTGTGCCCCGGCCGCCGGACGATCGATAATTCCTTCCTCGTTTGCTTGCAGGGCCGCGAGCTTGCAAGCCCGTTTAGAACGCGATAAAGTCGTTAACGCGCATTATCGCCGGCCAACGTTTTCCAAGGCCACGCCATCCGTCTGAATAATACACGCTCCCTTTATAGATCGGCCCGGCGTAGTCCATCGGGCTCGAGCTTTCGGTAAACAAGCTTCCCGCGCTCAATTTTCACGCTTTCATTCTTCCCACCCGTTTCCTCCCGAAACACGGAACGATCCGGCTTGGAAGTCGGGCAACGCCCGCGGTGTATAATTCGCGCGATCGTATTCTCCGACCGTGTGCTCCGTAGCTGCCTCCAGTCCAGGGTAAAGCGAGCCACGCTGATTTCGTATGCGATCCGCGGGGGCCCGTCAAAACGCGCCGACTCTGTCGCGGATCCTTCCAATAAAACACGCCACACGAGGACACACGGCCAGGCACAGTCCCGCTGGAAAGTATGCGAATCATTCCGGGGCCGTCGCGGTCGTCCGCTCAGAAAAACCCATTTTCGATTCGCTCCGTCGAGCGCCTCTCTCCTCCTGCCCCACCGCAGGTCTCCCCCCCCCCCTCCGGGTGAAACCAAAAAAGTCCCGCCTGTTTTCACATTTTATCCGTTAACAAGTCGAAAGGACTCTCCCGCTTATTTATCGGAGCCCCCGGGTAACGGGGCAATGATTTCGGACGGTTTTAAACGGCGACGTATCCGGTTGGATTAATACTTTTTCCGGGGCCCGCAACCGGGCGGTTAAGAACGGGTCGGGAACGGACCGAGGCGGTGCTCGTTAACATACTTTCAGTCGCGACTGTATGCGCGTAGAGAGCGGGCAAGCGGGTTTCTATGAGTAGCTTTTCGGCGGTGGAATTCCTCGCGAGGCAGGCATCACAAAGGGGCCGCGAGCGTGCCGGTCGTCGGGGCCCATTTTGGTCGACCGCGCCATTTTGGTGAACCGCTTTATAACCCCGGGAACAGCAGCGTGCCTTCCTCGCAAGTCATCCTCTCTCTCTCTCTCCCTCTTGCCTCTCTCCTCTGCACGTTTCCACGTCGTCGGTCTGCTTACCCCCACCCCCCGCTACCATCCAGTCCGACTGTAATTTTAAGGTGCTGTTGCCACTCGTGGCAGCGGTGCCAAAAATCGAGGGAAGAGGAAGGCTGGTCGTCGTCGTTGTCGTCGTCGTGGCCGTCGTCGCGGGATATCGACGTCCGCATCCGGCATAATTATGCAAAAACAGGGGCGGAGGGAGAGGAGGCTGGCGAGCGGGATCGGGCGAGATCAAAACGCCGCGGACGGGCCGGACAAATTGTTGGATTTATGGATCGGTGACGGGGCGAGAGAGGCTGGTGCTGCTGTTGCTGGATCCACCCCGTTATCGTCAAAATCTCCGTAGCTTCCGAGAAGGGGGCCAGAACGAAAAAGACGAGCAACCGGGCCACGAATGTAAACCTTTCCTGTGCGCCCGTGTGCGTGCATTCGGGTTCCTTGTTCCCTCTTTGCTGTATAATCCTAACGTCGATTCCCTCCCGGGGAGGCTGTCGAAACAAATTTCCTCCGCAACGAGAAAAGCAAACAGCGGGAAAGGGGGCACGCGCTGCTTCGTCCTCGGTTTTTCGCTTTGGGACTTAGGGAACTTTTTACGGACGGTGTCAGGAACTTAGTAATTCCTTAGGCCCATGGTCCCATTCGTACGATATACGTTGCCAAGGGGATTTCCGGACGATTCTCCACCGAAGTAGAAATTTTAAGCAACACAAACGTTTCTCCTATTCTACTTTTTAACCGTTCCACGGTGGCTTTCCGACGATTTCACCGTGAAGCGCTATTTTGTACAAATTTCCCTCGTTTCGTCGTTCTTACCGTAGAACGTGAGATTTCGAGAGTTCCAGCCACGGAAAGGGATCCAGGACGAAGCCGACTCTGGATGGGCGCCCGGTTTCGGCGAAAGCCAGCTCTCGATGGACCGGCTAGATTTCTATTCGCGATTAAGAGGCGCGTATACGCGTCCTACGTGACGAGAATGCCCGTCAGACGCGCGCCTCTCGTTGAACGGTCCGTGATATCGGGTTTCTGGTCTCTAACGACACCATCTGTTGCGTATCCGTGGCCGTTTTGGCCCACGCGGCCGGAATAATCTCCTCCGGCGTCGTTTCTCGGCGATCCGCGGCAACAAAGGATCGTGCAGGGATTCCTCGCGGACGGATGGACGGTTAATCGGTTTATAAGTAAGATAGCAGCGGGAGGAAGAACAGACGGAATCGAAGTCGCGATGATATAATACGACCATCGATTCGTGGTGGTCACGCAGGGACAATGGTAATTACAAGCCGGACCATTAGGACAATGCGTCGCTCCACATGGGGCAGGTGTTTTTCGTTCGATCAGCGATGGCTACGAGTCCACGCCTCTCTTTGAACAAGCGTTCGATTTGTACGCGAACCGGCACTTCGGTTTCGAATCTGCTCGACGAACCTCACGATTTCCCGCGTTTGAAAGATTATAAGCTGTGTCTTCTTAAAGAAATTACACGATCGCGGATCCCGCCTTTTTTGCGCGAGCCGGTAGGCGAAGCTCGGAAGGAGAGAGAGAAACAGCAATTGGAAGGTATCGATTGGATCGCAGACATCGCTGTGTCCGCGAGACACGCAGGGTGATTCAGCGAATAGTCGAAGAGCGGCGTGCAAGTCGTATAGGACCTAAAGGGCCGCTTCTCGCGCATTGTTTCAGACCCCCGCGGGGCCGCAGCCTCGCGAGTCATCCGGGAAAATTAGTTCGTCCGCGGGGGGTTCCTTGTTACCACCGAGGCGCCCCTTCCGCCCCCTTCGTCCCGCTCGCGACACGTGAGAAACTTTTACGCTCCGTTCTTCCCGCCTGCCCCCTCTGTTTCTTCACACCTGAAACGCGCTCCCACCTCCGCGCCGCTGAGCCCTGCGGGAATTTCGACCGAGAATTAGCGATCGTGTAACCGTGTTTTCCTCCAGGAGAAAGTTCTCCAGTGGCCGTCGTGGAAGACGACTAGGAAGAGAAAGAGGAGGATGGGGATGCCTCGTCTCGTTCGAGTTGTAATTCGACCGTTTAGGCGGCGTCTCCTGCGGAGCGGGATCGTCTCGCGTTCTCATAGTCATTCCCGGAGAGCAACTCGAACGCCATTGTTGCGTAACGCAAGAATAATAACCGTTCGAGCCCTGACGAAATTAATCTCTCTGTCGTCGCCGAGATTGAAATTTCGCCCCGGGTGGGGTAAAGGGCCGAATTAACGATTTGTCGAGAACGGAAACAAAGGGACACTTGTTCACCCGCCCCCGCCGCCGAGGGGACCGGTGTGGGTATCTCGGTAATTGCGAGCGAAGACGCGCGTCCGAGGCGTGAACGACACGAATAGGGCGTTGATTTGACGACACTCCCACAGGGGGGAGAAAACTCGAGGCGTACGCATGCATAATGCATCGCGTGCCCGCAGTTTATGCATTGTCTTCCACGGTTTCTTTCGCTTTCGGGGCTCCCACCCGCGTCCTTGGCGGCCAGCAACACCTTTCCGTCGATCATTCGAGCTGCACTGCCGCGTGGACCACCGTACGATCTCCACTGTTTATAAGAATGCAGTCCATGTTGCAGCTAGTGTTTGAAACATTGTAGCGATCCAAAGAGAAAATCTACATCAGCGTTATGACTCCGTTTTTCAGCTGATTCGCTCGGAGTACTCTTCTCGATGCTTTCTGTCCCGAGATAAGAGACGATAAACGCTGTCTAGGCGGTCGAACCTAATTAATTCGCGGCGATTACTAATTGGACGTCTCGCGGGGGTCAATTATCGGGGCAGTCCACCGTTTCCAATTACGTCCTCGCGTCGGTCAACTGAAATCCTTGCAAGGTGCTGCCCGCCGCCCTTCGTTCCCGGTTTGTCGAGGGGAAAGGGCAGAGAGCGGGTTCGTAGCCGCGTTATCGACGGAATGTAAGCAATCGGAGCAATCAATCGATGTGGTAGCGATGGTGAACGCTGTGCTCACCTACCAGAACATCCCTACCGGCTACCGGCTCCTTCTTCTCTCCTCTAAGACCGGATACGCCATCTTTCTCCCGGGGCCCGGCCACGTCGAAGTCCCGACTCGATCTGATATCTCGAACCGCCTCCATCGGCTATCACTCTCTCCCCTCTCTCTGTCGCATTCTTTCTATTCCTCCACGGTTCTCCGCGCTCCGTGCCCTCTGTTCGAGTTATTCCGGGGTCAAACCCCAGCCACGAGTCACGCTGCTGATCCTCCGACACGGTGCTATACCTCTTATGCCGGGGACCGTTTTCCGGAGTGGAAACAGGGTTCGGATCGGGTCGCGAGAGGTGGTAGGATTAGGCAGAGATTTTTCTCAGGCAGGTCCCAGGCGTTCGTTCGGGGATCCGGACCAACCCATCCATCGTTCGGGTGTCTGCTCGGCTCGTTAGCGATTCTGCATGAGTTGTCCCTGTTCCCCGGCTGTCTCTTGTCTTTTTTCCCGGGCCCACGAGCGGCCGCGGCCCTCCGCGGGGCCCCCTTGACGTGGGACCACCCCGTGCACCCGACAGGTATCCCCGTCTGTCACGTGACCTGTCACGGAACCCTAAGACCTTCGTAGATTCCGGCTGGTGGATGATTGTCTCAGGTGACGCTGTCAAAATTGACGCTGCCGAAGATATCGGGCCCCGAAACGGTGTAACAGCATGTTCGGGTACAGCGCGTCGACTTACCCCACCGCACTCGTTGCACTATTTCCCTGCGGACGATGATGTGTTAACCGGTAAGACGGTGGTTATTGCACGTAACCGGTTACACGCTGGCTAACCGACGACGACGCGCTCAAGGCCTTCGATTTCCCATATTTCCTGGGCCCGGCCGGCCGCCGTTGGAAATAACAGCGAAATAAATTTGATTTCGTCCCGGCGCGGTAGTACGTTACACGTGTTGGATCCGGCCGATACCATCTTTGCCCGGGTATCGATTTCACAAAAGCCCCCCTCTCCCTCTCTTCTTCCCTCTCGGTCTCACCCATCCTGCGTCCCAAACTCCCTCCGAGTCTTTCCTTCCTGTCGACGGGTCGTCGAATTACCTCTTGCCAACAATTTTCCACCTATCGTCTCCAAAATGCGGTATCTACCGCCGTGCACTGATAAATTTTCCACGAGTTTTCACCTAGCCACTCAAATTGGGCCGTATTTAACGGGCCCACCAAGCAGTCCCGCGGTCCCAAATTTTCTTTCCCGTTTTCTTCCTCGCTTTCTATCGTCCAGACACGCACCAAGTTTTCGATGGTGCTTCTCGAGTAAACCGGAGTAGAATAGGTTGGGCCCGAGGAGAGGGTTAGACTACGATAGAGGAGCGGGCGGTTCCCGGGACCTGGGTAAAAGGCATCGGTTGCCGGAACGCATGTCCTCCGGTTGTTGGACCATTTGCTCGCATCCCGTGTGGTCCGTCGATGTCCCCATTGTTTCCGAACCTGGCCGTCCGTATTCAAATTCGCTCGTTTCGAATTGGCCGGGGCCCCGCTACCCGACTCCGCTCGCGGATCCCGCGACGAGGCAAGCAGGAGGACGGAGCGGAGGAGGAGGAGGCGCAGGTTGGAGGTGGAGGCTCGCCTCCGTATTACGATCGGGCGAAACACACGCCGGCTCGCGGTACGGGGAGTAAGAGGGGGCGAAGGACGACAAGGGGGGAAGTGGGAGGAGGGCGGCGGGAGCAGCAACAGCAGCAGCGTGTTCGAGAGGAGGAAGAAGCGTGATGCACGGTGTAACACTGTGTGTGCCGGCGCACAGAGAGCCCCGGAGAGAAAGACGACGACTGGAATAAAATATTCACAGCCGCGGCCCGAGCGGGGCCTTAATTGCGATCAGACGCGATCTCGGATTCCAACGGCCGGTGGGCCCACGAACCGAACCTAAGAAGTCCCCTCGAGTTCTTCTTGCTTGCTCGCCTCCTCTTCTCTCTCCTCCTTCTCCTCCCTCGCCTCTTCCTCTTCTCTTCTGTTCTTTTCTTGGCTCGGTTGTTTCTTCTTTGAAACCGTGCGCTCTCCCCGAGCTCTCTTTCTTTCTCTCTCTCTTCCTCTTTCAGCGACCACGCAGCTGCTTCTCTTATTCGTTCCTCGGTCGTTTCGTTGCTCCCTCGAGCTGCCTCCCCCTCCCAACAGGCCACTACCGTGTCTCGACTCCTGTTTATCCTGTTACAATGAGATGTATCGACCTGTTCCGACCGTCTACGAGCCGCGACCGCCGCCGCTCCGCGGGATTATTTAATTAGCTAGGCGATAGATCCCGGTCACTTCCACCGGGATCATCGGGTTCAGGTCCATTTTTTGGGATCGACGTGTCGCGACTTTCCAAGTCGTACACTAGCTCTACCGTACCCTTCCCGACGATACAGGAAAGTCCATTGTCGTTGTAAATGGTACGTCACCAAAAACAAAGTTTCGCGTTGGTTGCGTTGACGCTAACGCGATAGAAGACGGGGATTTCTGCTAGACGTTGAATCCTCCTCGATCGCTCGCTTTCCTCCCACTGATCCGATACGATCGGATTGCATAACGCTGCTATTACCTAACGCGGCTCTAGGTATATCCCAGCCGAACCTCGGTCTTCCGTTGAAACCTGACGGGCCGATGGAACACTCAATTAAAAGTCTCGAGGAATATTCGAGTCTTCATAAACGGCGTGTAAACGCGAATTCCTGGGGCCGCTTCCGCATTACAGCGAGCTCCGAAGGAGTCCAGCTCCTGGATCCTGGGAATCCGGCATTTTTTCCGCGACCCCCCGCTTTCTCTCTATCCGTTTCTCCGGCTGCTCGGCGGATGTGAACGCGACGATAAGGCCCGGGTACGTGCGAGACTCTCTTTCCGTCTCTCCGAACCCCGGGCCCCTTGACACGGCTCGGATGCATTGTTCCGCGCGATCTCCCGCGTACCTCTGCACCACGTATATTACATTGTTTCTCCGGCTGGAATTCGTTACCTCCCGGGCCCGTTAACCGCCTTCGTCCGCGACAGCTCCCTTTCTTCGGCAGCAGCTCTTCAATCCTCCGTCCATGAGTTTACCATTGCGCGTTTGTAGTACGAAACCGATTCCGTGTCGTGTTCCAAGCGCACATTGTAGAAAGATTGTACCTTTATTGTTGTACAACAGGTAATTATCGGAATCGCATATGTTTGGCTGACAAAAAGGCTCTTTCGTAACGCTTCCGTCCGCATTTTGGGTCCGTCGATTCGGACCCGTTGAACTCGAAACGGCCAACATCCTCGCAGTTTGTCCCGTTACCGTACGAGCGTTTGAATTTCGAAGTTTTTTCACGGAATAATCGAGTTCACGCGGCCAGGCCTGATATGCTAACGCGTTGTCATCGATAAAGCAATTTATATCCCCGCTCGGCGGACTACCGTTAGTTAGCAGCTGTTACTGGGCCCCGTCGTGTCCAGGTCCGAGCTATCCGGCATTCCTATTCCTCCCCGTGCCGAATAAATCGTTCGACGTAACCTCTGGCCGATCTCCCGGACGAAAGCAACCGGAGCGTGGCCGAGAGCGGTGCGTGCGAATCTTAAGAACGAATCTGAATCCTCCGTCAAGGGTTAACGAAGCAACGCTCTTCGTCTTCTCTCTCTCTCTTCCCAGAAGAAGCTGCTTTTCGGACACAGTTTATACAAACGCTGCTGTCCCCTGCAAGCGATCGCAAGACGCTTAACCCTTTCGCGCGAAGGTGTCGAAATCGGGAAGTCCCGGTCGAGGCACGCGCTCACTTTTTCTTTTTTCTGTTTCTTCGTTTTATTCGTTTCGTTGTAAAATTGGGTTTATTTTATAAACTTTATTACAAAGTGTAAAACACGGGATAAGAAGAAATAAATGCAACGACAATGTCAAAACGTTCCCCGCGACCCTACCGAAGATTACGATGCACCGAAGACTGAAAAAGCGAAAAGAGAAAAGGTCGCTGGCACCACGTGCGTCCCCTCCACAGAGATATTGGCCTAAGAGACAACGGGTCTTGATGTGCTCGCCTAACATCATCGTTACAGTCTAACACGTTTCTTTCCTATTTCGAAGACTCCAAGTTTCGGGGCACCGTAACGGAATCAGAAGCGTGTTTTCTCGTCGCGTGAGGCTGCGGCCAAGAGGAGGTGCTGAGGCGTCGCGGGGACCGGATAAAAATCTCCTAGTGTCCGCGGTGTGACCGGAATTCCATTATTTCCGCCGTGGAGTCATGCGAAGCGGCCTCCTGCCGGAGTGTCGTCCACCGCCTGCCGTACATTTCAATAAGGCCCGGCCAATTACACCGCGGCCTTATGGGACGGGTCCGCGGTCCCCTTTCTTCTTCAACTCCTCGGATACCACTTTCTCCCGTTTTTTCGCGGAAATTTTACGAACCCACCCCAGAATTTATACCCGGACGATTAATTCTGGTTAACAGAGTAACACTTTGATCGTATTGGTAGTTATTAACACGTTGAATGCCACGAGGGTCCCTGGTGACCGGCGCTCAATTTGGCGATGGCGCCGTGGGGGTCATTGATGACCGCTGCGCTCAGATCGGTAGAAATACGTAATTGGAAAAAATGCCAATCCTTATCAATTTTTCATTATTACCATCGAGAATGCAATGGTGTGAAGTAATTAATGCAGTGTAAAACATCTAGAACGGTGTTTCCCAACGTAGGGCCCACGCCTCACAGGGGGGCAATTATAAAATGGACTCGACACAACTTTAACCCTTAAATCTGTATTAAAATTATTTGGAATTTGAATTTCAGTTTTTCATTATATGTTTTGAAATTTTACTTACTGTGGTTTGTTAACAATTTCATAGTGATTTCTTCCTAGAACCTATCATTTATGTTTCTTAAGTGAACAAATCAATTTTTTATTGTTAAAAATTATGTATGTTACATAGGGGAGGGGGTGGGCATAAAAATTTTAGAAAGGTTAAGGTGGGGCATGGCACAAGAAAGGTTGTGAAACACTGATGTAGATATAGTTACACACTGTCACTTATTTAGTGTAGATAAGAAATAATAGAACCTCCCTTATCCTTTGTCCAGTATCCAGGATTTCAATTATAATTTAATTTTTTCCGTAAACACGACGATCATCAAGAGTCGATAGGGTGATTTTACAAGTGTAACGCGAATGCTCAATCGTGCCCAAAGTTCATTCGTTTTGTTAGATTTTTACTTTTGTTTTCGGGGCCCATTTACATAACAGAGACTCGGTCTTGTAACGCAAAAATTCATCAGGCAACATTGAAACGGAGTTAAGGACAATTCCGTGGGATTAATAGACGGCTGGAAAGTTGCAGTCGGGGGAAAAGTGGGAAAAAACACGCGTTACGTGCTGTATCGGTCGCGATCTGCCACGAATTGAAATTCATACGCGAGCTTATCGGCGATTCGCGAACGGAAACGGCACGCCACCCAGCAATTGCATCTTATGCGCCGTTTAATGGCACCTCGTGTGCATGCTGCACGGAAATTCGTCGCCACTTTGTACCCTTTTTTACCCTCGTATTCTCGAATTAATTATTGAGCTTCGGCTTTCACAGTTCATTCGATTTTCCTGCCATTTTAGAACTTCTTAAGCTTCGCTCTTGAAGTAGAAATATACAGAATGTGTAGAGCTTCGTAGTTCTTTAAATTCTCTATGGTAGTCAATCAACATTTGGTAATTTTCTAAGGCACGTGTTGTACCTCGAACATGGAAGTTCGAGTCCGTTAGGTAGAATTGGAGAAGATTTTAGGGTTCTGCGAACTTCAGCTTCCACACGCCAGTTTAAATTCCCTATGGCATTCGTACGGTTTTCTTTTGGTAACTTTGTAGGGTGTTCCAGCTGTTTCTGGTCTCACCTTTTGATTTACAAAATTGTCTCAGGTGGGATTACACCGTCAGTTAACATAGGCTCGGCAGAAGTATTTTTAGAGCTCCGTGGACGTTAGATACGAAGGTTCCAAGGTGCCACACGTTCGAACGAAGAGGGGAAAGATGGCGCGACATTAACGAACGTTCCCCGGGCCGGTATCGCGATCCTCGATCGTTTTACACCGGGGGAGTTCATACGCCTGCGGCCGTCCTCGTAAAATAAAATAAAATAAAGGGACGGCGTGCCACTGAATAAAAAAATAGGCCCATTAATTCGTCGGCTTATGTCCCGGCGTCTCGCGCGTTCTCACAGCGTCGTCACGCGACTTCGTGCCCTTTTTACCCAACTTTCGAACACGGTGAACATCCTCCGTCGCAATTTTTTATCGCCCGGTCGTGCATAATTTCGTTACTCGTAAAAAGTTCGTAAAATAGGGATCACGGTAGACAAACAGTGTCAGGATGTTGCGTTTGCAGGGAGAAGAGACCTCTGGCTAGAGTCTCCCAGACGTTATTATACGTCAAAGGGTTAATTTATGAACCGGTAACTTTTACCCGTCGTCTTTCGTCAGTTACCTTCCAGTCTGGTTAAGAATCACTTTTCCAGATATTACTAAACGCTGTGAAATATATCCGAAAAATTCACTGGCAATTGGGTGTTTAGAAAAATTAAACGCTGCTCTAACGTTTCTTTGATTCTCCGTTAACGTTAGTTCGATCCCGTTTTACGAACGTTTGACAAACGCAAAGCGGCTTTCCAGGGGGTAGGGGGGATTAGCATAATTCTGTGGAAGTCGGACAAGAGTCGAGAATCCCCACAGTTTTACGTGAAATCCTCCATACGAGGAGGAACCGTTCGTGGAACATCAAAAGCTGCGCGCGATCGTTCCGCAGGCGGATCACGTAGCCAGCCACGGATTTCCACGGATGTTGCTCGTTAGCCAGAGGATTTCGGAGATCAGTATGCGGCTAGTCGCGTGCATTATGTCATAGCTCGCGGACGATTCTTCAGCCTATCACCTGATAACGTTCGAACCAGAATCTCGATCGGTCTCCCTGGTATCGTCTCTATTTTCCACGTTTGCTGCTGCATCAAGCGATGCGTCGTGAAAGATGTTCGAATAATTTTTCATTTTTACACGATCAAATTTCAAATGATAAAGGAAGAAAGCAATTATCTTGCTCGTATAGAATCGTGAAGTTGGTTATCGTTACACGCAGAAGGAAAAATTGTATGACGTCAATTCATCAATTAACGTTTGCAAAAGTGGATATCGAGATAATGAAGGAAACAAATTTTGCAACATAAGGGTTGAAGAGGGGTGTATTTAACGCTACGTTTTACGGGTTCCAATAATTTTGATCCCAAAACACAACTTCGCCTTTGTACACCGTGCCATCGACGGGGAGGAAAAAAGTGGACGGCGATGCTGTAGAAACGGAATAAATCCGCCGACAGGCCGTCCATTTTCATGAAGCACGTATATCTCCGTTGAGGTGTGAAGACGTTATTCAAAATGTACAGCCATTAACCATTGGCATCCTACGGAACTGCCGGCCCTGAATTAACAAGTACTCAATGTGCGCCCGTACATCACCGTGAGGTGTCAGCCGATTCAGAGAATCGTTTCCCCCGATCTCGGAAGCCATTCACGATGCGACCCGTCGCGATTAACATTTCAAATATTCACCGGACGGGAACGGGCAGAGAGCCACTTAGGCCCTCCTCGTCCACGGCAAATCAGAATTTCCAAACGTCCTCCAACCCCCGGCCACCTCCCTGCTTCGTTCCACCGGCTTGGTTCATCGGTCGATCGGGCTGCGGTAAATTAATTGTCCCGCGGCCAGCAGAGGTGTCGGAGGAAAATGTTTGCGCAACCGTTCGGCTCAAGTGCAGCTGGTAGATCGCTATCGATCCTCCGGAGGTCTTAATTACGTCAGTTTTATCGGGTAGCTCAGGAAGTCGCGGTTCTCGCAATCCTCACCAGCAACGATGTTTTACTATTACTTTAGCGATTTTTATCGACGGGACGAGCTTGTTGTTGCGATGGCGAAATCCCCGCCGCGAGGATTTCACCCGATTCCATCGACTTCGCGTCGATATCGGGACGCTTCCGTTTTTCTACTCGATGTCTAAGAATCAGTTTTGGGCACAACGTAAAGCTTCCTCTGTTAGTTTCACCGTGCAATGGATCTGTTCAGAATCTTCTGCAGTGTTGCATATTAACCGGTGATCGGCATGGTGACTGTTTTAGACATCGCATAACAGTCAAACAATTGCAACCATTCTTCTTCAAGTTACAGCACTTGACCCTCTTGATAGTTCTGGCGTTAAAGATATCAATGATTTTGCCTTATGAATCACTTGGCTATCATTACCTACTGTACATATAAACTTACGTAAAACTACTAAAACGTCACGCCAAAAAGAATCGAACTACCACCTGTGCAATGTACATGTACTCTTAAGAAGCGGTGCAATTTCTATGGCCACTTCTATGGCGGAGTCCATAAATCGAGCAACAACAAAAATGTTACGGAACGGTCGTCGGGTCGGTGCGCGAAAAGCCGCAGTAGACACGTCCCGTGCCTGATCAGACAAGTGGATCCATGGAGTCCTCGTTAGCCTGCGTACTCCGTAATTCGCTCAGGGTAGCATCCGAGGGGTCGAAGTCTCCCTTACCGTTCGATTCGCGAGGCATTGCTCGTAGCCGGGCGTTTAAATCAAAAAGTCCCGATAATAGGAGGGGCGTTCGGGGGGAGGGGGGGATGCGTGCTCGTTAGACCCCGCCGGGCCGTGTCCCTCACCGGTGTCCGGCGATAAGTGCGAACAAGTGTGCGGCTGTCGGAGCTTCTCGCTCCATAGAAGCCAGCTAAAAGGGAAAAACGAGGAGAAAAAGCCCGCGGACCCGGAGGCGGGGGAGAAGCCGGGGTGCAGAAACGGCGGAGGAGGGAGGAGGAGGAGGAGGAGGAGGAATAAAGAGTATCGCTGCGGCCTGTGCAGGCTTCGCGAGCAAAACAAAGGCTCGCGAGCCACAGGCGCGCGCGTGTGTGCACAAAGGCTAGGGACGAACCGACAAAACAGACAGACATACGGACAAACACACGAGGAGGAAGAGAGGCCAGAGAGAGAGAGAGGGAGAGAGGGAGAGAGAGAGCGTGGGGAAGGTTGCGTAAAAGGTTTCCACGGAGGGAAACACACGGGGGCGACGCGCGATGTCGGGAGGAGGTGCTCGTCGACACGCGATGTAGCATGTTCTCGGCGCGATGCAGCAGGATTGGTCGGCCAGCGACCTGGGCGTCCATGGAAGCACGCCTCCGATTGGCCCCCGGCCTCGCTAACAAGCGCGCTTTCCAACAGACGAAATAATAAACCGCAGCCAGCCGCCCTCCGCTCTTCCTCGCTCTCACTCTTTTTCGAACGTCTCTCGTTTCTCCCTTTTTCCTCGGCCAAGCTTCTGGCCTCCTCCTCCTCCTGCTCCGCCACCACCTCCTCCACCTCCGATGATAAAATATAACGCGGCGGACGGCCCTCGACTCGCGCTTGCCACGAGCCTCCTGATCCCCCGATCCGGAGCTGGAAACCGCCGGCAGATGACTCTTAACAGGGATTGGAGAACGATTCTGGGAACCTGCAACCCTGTTCGGCAGTTCCGCGGAACTGGAAGGGAGATGAAGGCAGAAGGGAATGTCAGTGCGTTTTTTTCCGGAGCGGACCAACTGATAGGGAAATTTGGATCGTGCGGAGGAAAGCACAAAATGCGCGTATCATGTATAGAAGGTTGCATGTTATTAGTATTTAAGGGATGGAACTATCTGCGATGCAACGATCGATAAGATTGCCTGTCAGATTCAGGCTTAGGTAGGAAGACAGTGCAATCAGATCGCAGATGCTTTGTGTACGAACTGAATGGTGTTAGGTGAGAATTTGTGGGAAAGCTGTTCCAGTATAAGTTTTCTAGTAACAAATGCGGAAGGGTCACCGTAATCATCCATACAATGCTCAACGCATCAGAGTTTTATGATGCACGTCGTAAGCACTGTGCAATGTCTCACCTGCTCGACTAAGCGACGACTGTTCAACGCGTCGATCAGATTAGAACTTTACCAGCGAATCTTTGGGAACCGAAAATATTCCCAGATTATAGGGACATAGCCGTGTAGTACGTGTTAACATCATGATCCCACTAAACTAACACGTGACCAACGTGCAGTCAACTTGTTAAGGATCTCTTATAAGGACCAAGGCGGTCTCCGTCGATTCGAGGACTTTTCCTCGCCGATATTTTCGGGCAGGATTCCAAACGAGCTCTCCCCCCCTCCTTCGTCCTCCCTCCCCTCTAACACCCACTTACACCCGGAATTAGTTGCACCGACTATCTGGCGAATCGCGTGCCTGGCTTAATGGCTACCGCGGGCTCGAAGTTGCATGTAAAGTTGTTTGTAAAAAGGCCACTCTCCGCGTTCCGACTGTGCGCGCGCTCGCGCACATATGCATACAGGCGCGCACGCCGGGTGTATAATCGCAGAACCCCGCGGCATTCGCATCGTTTCCATTAATCAGCCCGCTGATCGTATCTGCCGGCTCGGAGGAAAAAAGAGTAGGCGGGGGGCAAAAAAAAAAAAAAAGATATGCGAACGGAGAAGTATGAATTAGCCTTCTTTTCCGATGCATTAACGGCCCGGCGCGGTTACAATCTTACGTCTGGCGTTCAGATCGTTCTCGTTTCGGTGCTCGAACTTTTCTTCGGCAGTTAGAAAAATTCTGGACGCATACTTAACGCTTAGCCAACCGAACGGAGAGATCTTCCATTCTTTCCTGTGCCATTGATTCTATTTACTTTTGTAATCAGTTAGTTTTGAACTACTGTTGAATTTATTTAAAGTAATGAACATTCAATGAACTGTTAACAACGCTAGTTCGAGACTAACTAGTAACAAGGGTGAATGGAATCAATGGCAGAGGAAAGAATGGGAGAATTCCCTATTCGGTTGGTTAAGTGTTGACCCGCTGGGAAAGGAATTCGTTAAAGCAAACAATTTTGTCGTTTCTTAACGGTGTTTATTTGAGTTACAAAAAGAAATGCAGGAAATAGGATTGCTATTTACAAAAACGAATACGTGAATGTGTTGCAGCAGTATCGTCGAAGGGGTTAAAGGGAATTCGATACGTTCGGCGACGCCCTCGTTAGTCGGCTACGCATGAAAGTGAATTTTAAGCGCGTTAGTCAGCAACGTTATCGCCTCCTCGATCGGCGACGCTGCTCGCCGTGTGGAAATCGTGGAAAGGGATCCCTTCCCAGTCGCGGTTTTTAATTGCAAAGCAATTGGCCGGTTTCATCAGCGCGAGAAACTCGTTGTTTTCTGGCCCGATTTTATCGCCTCCTTTGTTCGCTCTTCGTATCGTTGATTTTCAGCCACCGCTTGAAAATTCGATCGGGAAAACTTCGATCCACGGGTCTTCGTACCTTTCTCGGGCCACAGGGATTGTAAACAAGCCTTAATCAGCTCGACACGAGTCGATAAGATTAGACCAGCCTAACGGGGCCCGTGATATGTATCTCGCTGGGACCATCGGTCCCCCGGCTGTCCGCTTTTATTTCTAACCTCGTTGCCAGAGGAATTCGTTCTAGCTTCGTTCTTAAATGCAACATTATTTATTAATTTACTTGAGATAAGCTAGAGGTTCTCAAATTGTGGGCAAACGTTATATGTTAAAATATAATAGTAGTTTATTATTCAGTTAAAATTATCCTCCCTCCTTCGAGCGAATGAGTCGTACAGATTAACTAAAAGTTTGGAGGACCCCTGCGATAAACCATTCGATGCAGAATGAATGCAAGGGTTGCTTGAAACAAAGATTTGCTAATTTCTTACGGCAGACAGTGCGGGATGCGCGGTGCACTATCAGGTTAATGGGCGATATAACAATTAACAGGCCACGCCTTCGGGGGCCGGCGAGGGAACTCAGGTCATCTCTCACCTGGATATAACAATTAACAGGCCACGCCTTCGGGGGCCGGCGAGGGAACTCAGGTCATCTCTCACCTGGTCGCGCGTCCCGAACTCGCTTAGCAACGTTTCGATGCATTTAAAAGCCTCCCGGTGAGAGTCGTTTCATTTTTCCTGAACCCCATTACCAGCCACGCTCTTCCCACCTTTCTCTTTCTCTCTCTCTCTCTCGCTCTCTCTTTTCCCTGCTGCCCGATGACGAGAGAAATGCAAATTCCGTGCACGGTGTCCCCACTCGGACGGCAACAAAGCCGCCCAATAAAACGCGAAACGTAGTGCTTCACCTTCTGCGGCCCCGGAGTGTCCGGTTTCCCTGTTGATTCGAAGATAGCCTGATTTAAGGGCGATAATCTGTCTCTAAGTTTCCGAGAATCCGCTCCGAAACCGCGGCGATCCAATTACCGACGCGTTCGCGCAACAGCGACCTTGAGGCGGACTTCCGCCGCGGACTTTGGGCCCGTCGGAGGCTGCCCACGCGGGGCCCAGCCTGGCGAAGTGGTGGGGGGCTCGGAGGCAGATCGGATCGGCGCGTCTTCGGTATTAGCATAAAGCTAATATGCCACGCGAGGGGGACAATGCGTTATTAGAGCCGTAGATCGTTCCTCCTGATACGTCACGGGCCACGCATATGCTCTACTTAACATAATATAATTGACCGCACGCGATTCAATGGAGGGAGGCCCACCGAACGAACGGTATTGCGTTTTGGGCCTACGGAGGGGACTGTTGAGGAAAGGAGGGACGGATGAAGGTGGAAGCGGACGTTCCGTCCGTGAAAACGCGAGAAAATCGTGCATCGGTGGTGCAGGAGGAGGGGCTACGGTGGCCTTGCGGAGGCGATTCCGCAAGAGGGAGCAGAAAGAGAGTGTCGGGAATGATAATGAGAGATCGCCGAGGAGCGATAATCGCCGCGTCTCTTCCTTCCAGCGCCGGCGCGGGTGTGCGTGGCTTTTTAACGCTTCTCACAGACGAGCTGACGGACCCCCCGGTGCGTTAACGGAACCCGATTGTGCGTCAGAAGAAGCGGAGGAGGCGAGCGTGTACGTATACGCGCGTCCACCGAGCATTCCTTTGGGCCAGCTCGATCGGGCCCGATCGATCTAGCCGCACCTCTGTCTCTTTTGTACGCGTCCCGTTTGAACTTACACTGGCCCGTTCAAGTATCGAGTTGGTATGCGTACAGCGTGTAGGAGGGTAACTAACCATTTCACGGGTGTTTATATGCAAATGTGGAACGCGCGACCGTGATAAGGCCCCGCTCGACGACCGGCGTCGGCGATCGCGAGAAAACATTGGGACTGATTCAGGTATTCGCGAAACAATTGCATAATTAACAAGGAGTGTGAGAATAACGAAGAACTACAGCTATTATGGCGAACCGAAAAAGAAAAGGAAGAAAGAAATGGAAGAACTTTCCGTGGGGCCCGATACGATCCTCGTAGGAAAATGTGAAAGTCCCGAGATCTCCACTCTCACATTACTGTCGCTGCATACATCAAGCTGACAAGAGCGGGCTGAGAAAAGGAGGGAGAAGCAAGGAAAAGAAGAAGAAGAAGAAGAAGAAGCAGAGGAGGCAGAAATGTGGCCCGGTAGAGCCGTGTCCTTAATTGACAGGCCGTGGTCCCGTGTCCTTCGACTTCGTGGCAGGACCTCGTTAGCGGTGGGGCCCACACGGCTTAGGGAGGGGGGAGGGGGCACAGGACAGAAGGACTGGATGGCAGTCAGAATGCCATCTGCAGGTATACAGGATCTACCGGGCCGAGAGAGCCGAGAGACGTCTCTAAATTAGTCGGGACACATTATCCTCGATAACGTGCCGCTACCACCGGTCGGGCCCGTGAATCGAGGAATCGATCGTCGTCCACGGCGAGGCAGGGGCCCACGTGTTCCCGGCTAATCGTCGTAAATTCAATTACCATGCGTCCGTTGCTCCTTCAACCGAGCTGTTCGCCCCCTGTTAACCTCCTCGGTGCACCGTTCCACCTGACTTTCCCGAGTTTTCGGAAAAATCCGAGACCACCTGACGCCCTGATTAAGGGTAAAAAAAGGAGTCGGTGCCCCGTTGACACCGGATTATCTCGCGGCCAGCATCTCGGGCTAATAAGGAAGACTTCAGGAAGGCTAGAGCCGCCGCGCCGCGCTGCACGTCCGCGTCGTTCTCTTATCGAGCTCCCGCTTCTTCCTCGTTTCCTCGTTCGAGCGAAAAGCTTGAATACGCCACGAAGATTAAGACGGTTTACGAGAGTCGTCCGGACGCTAATTGTCGGCCTGGCTAGGGAAAAATTGATTCCACGCGTGCCCCAGCGCCTGTGCGCATCCGGCAGCGCGGCGGAATGCACCGAGCGCTTAGCCGAGGAGAACGTTGCCGCATAGCCGAGCTCGTTCTTGCGATCATCGCTCACCGGGCTAATTACAAGCCGATTACTGAATCAACACCTGCTTCCCTGAACGCCGACGACCCCGTCGGTTCCCATGCCGAGCCGCTCGAATTATGTATTTTGATGCGCGACGAATCCCTGCTGAAAACAAACGGCCTGACGGCGGCGGAGGGGAGGAAGCCGCCGCGGAACCGGAAGACTCGGTGACGTCTGCGGCCAAGATCGGACGTCTCGCAATTACTTACGCGAGCCGTATTACCATTGCTAAGGGCTACATTAATATTTTATAAGAGCCGCTATGAGACTCGTTAGAGCCTCCTGTTTTCGCGAACGAGTTTCCCGTGGGAGGAACGCGTGCCTTCCCGTGAATCTGCTCGGGAATCGAGGACACAGTAGCCGTTCTGTGCCCGAGGTACATATTACCGTTCGTCCGGACAATTTTACAGCTTCCACGAAAGATCTCCTTGGGCCCTCTGTTCCCACGCATGGGATTTCGACGCGTCATATTTTTACCTGACGCGAAACCTTTGGTTCCGTCGCTTCGAATAATTCCTGAACGCTTCGGCATTTCGGTAGCCCGGAACATGTCTCGTTCAGCGAAGATTAATATTCCTCGTTTCGGTAATCTAGAGAATCTTCATCGAGCGTTTTACACGGGCGTGTGTTCCGAGCTAGGAAAACTACCTGGCGCCTTGGGCCCAATTCTGTTACCTGCGCTTTTCGCGACGCGTCTTCCCCGAGAAACGCTGTCAGGGGAGATTTAGGCCCTTTGTTTCACTTTCTCCTAGGAATTTCCCTGGGACTCTGACCACGGAGATCGAGTAACACCCAGACTAGGGGACTGGTTCGTTCTCTCGGTTTCTTTCGGGGCTTCGTTTAATTTCCAGGCGAAAACCGAAGGAATCTAATTAAACGCTCGATGGAGGACCCCCTAAGCGGGCCCTTTAACGATCGGTCAGGCTCGTAAAACTCGTCTACCTGGATGTCTCCCGTTAGGAATGCCTTGAAACAATGCCTGGGTGACATTCCTCCCCCGTGTACAGAAAAAACGAGCCTCTCTCACGACCCCTGTCCCGGTCTCCCCGGTTTCCCCGTGATTTGTGCACCGGACCCGCCAGAAATATGTCCTTTCCCCAGAAACTCGAAAGGGAAACCGGAATAACCTCTGCGAAGACTGTGCGCCCTCTTCGCTTTCGTTTCACCCCCTCGATTTTTGGGGCCCCTCGAATTTTCTTCTCCTTCGTGCGAGCGAAGCTTTGACGGTCGAGCGTGTGGAGAGAAACCACGTCGGTCCCTCGAAGACACCGGTTCCGGGGGGCAGAAGCAGGAGAGGGGTGGCCTCCGAAACGAATGATAATGCGGGGGATATCGTATTAAAATCTGGCGCTACCTAGAGCCAGCCACCGCTCGCGTTGGGCGCCAAAATAGATGGACCTCGTTACAAATGGAATGGAGTTTATAATCGGTATCTCTGCGGTGGCATCTGTGCCCCCTCGTCGACGGGGGCTTCACCGTGAGCCGAGGAACGGATAGAAAGACGGAGAGAGAAAGGAGAGGCTCTCGGTTCTCCGTACTCGTTTATATCTCTCTAACTGGTGTGCCCTCCCCCGTCGCTCCCTCTGGTTTTCGTGGCCTCGCCACCTGCACAAGAGAAACAAGTCCGCAACAATAAGATTATAACGGCCTGTGGGAACGCGTCGTATTTATCATTGCCCATTGTTTACCAGCGTTAGGTCTCACTTTTTTAAATTGAACCCCCCCCCCCCCGCTGCCCCCGCAACCCATCTCCGCCCTACCCAACGCTTTTGGTCGATCTTTTTCGCCGAACCAGTGCATATTTATACCAGGAATACGAGAGCGTGAACCGTTCCCGCGCGACGACATTACGGGCAAGTGGTATTTACACACGGCCGTTACCTGGATCCTGTCGAGGCGGTGACAGTGACGGACAAATGGACGGCAGTCGACGGTCGGCCAATTATCATAATCGATACTCCCGGAGCGTGAAACGGTTGCGAAGCTCGGTTCGATTAACCCGGAAAAAGTGTTGCTCGATCGTAGGCCAGGTTAGGCTAGGTTAGACGAGACCAAGACCCTTAAGTCACGGAGAGAAGAATCGACGTCGAGGATCGAGGAGTTGCAAGAGAAGAGACGAAAGAAGAAGAAGAAGAAGGAGAAGAATCGATAAGGAGAGAAGGAGAAAGATACGTCCTCTCCGGTATTCTGCACGCGCGTATTTGCATGCCGTCTCTGCGCGGAGTAAGTTCGAAGGGGGCGTGGGGATCCCCTCCATTGGTTCACCATCCGAGTAATGGTCGCTTGCATTAGCTACTCCACGAGGGTCCGCTGGGCCCGTAGGCAAAGCAGAGACCCCGATAATTCCTCCCGCGGACACTCCTCCGCCTCTCCCTCCCCCTGTTCCTCCTCCTCCCCACCCCCTCCGACCCTGGGACCTCTCGCTTCTAGTTTCTTCTTCCTCTTGTTCCTACTCTGGTCTCGGTGTACGGGTCGTTGTTGCAACAGTCCGCGACTACGTCTACCGTTCCTCCGTGCATCGGTTCCGCGCGAGGGCTACGCCTACGTAGCTGTCTTTTCGCGTCCAGGAACTCGAAGCCGAGGACTTCCTCTTTTTCGCACAACAGGGACGGTGATTTCTATTGGGGAACGTTCGTCCAAGCGTTTTAGCTTATAAAATTTCGTTGGTAGGTTTTTATTTCGTTCGACGTCTTCATTTTATTCATTTATTTATTTATTTAAGGATAATAGCTGAATTGTATAATAATATTTTGTGGACATATCGTTTATAAATGTCGGATGTATCAATGTATATAACATATTCCAGATATTTGCAAATAGATAGATCGTTGGTATATAATAATTCTTAAAGCCGAATTTCTATATTTTAATGTTACTTCTTTTAATTGGGGTAAAAAAAGCGGTGATTACGCGAAATCCGTGGATCCTCTTTTTACGAAATGTAATTTTCTGTCTTGCAATTGTGTTGTCGCCGGCTGTTGGTACCCCGGACGGTACAAGAAACAGAGCGTTACTTAATTTGCGTCACCCCATTTTTTTTGTCAGGAAATTCGGGAGATTCGATCGATCACAGAATGTAGAAGCGGAGGAAGGTCAATAATCCTTCAGGACGTGTCCAGCAGCGCCACCCTCTGTCAGCGGTGACGAAAATTTGGTTCACGGTCGCGCAAGCTCGCTAATTAGCCGTCCGGCCAAATGACTCGGTGGTCCCACGAGCGAAGGTCCCATATGCCGAGCTCGTTCGGTGCTAGATCAAAATCTTCGCTTCCGTCTCGTTCCATTTCACGGAAGCCCCCTTGCTTTCCCTCCTTCTCCCCTTTCCACCCGATCGTTGGCCGCGTTCCGCGTGGCATCTTGCGATACGTGCGTGCGTGCGTGCGTGCGTGCGTGCGTTCACGACCCTGGATGCGTTTTGTGATCCAGATCGAGGGGATCGTTATCTCGCCGCGGTCGGTTATGCTTCAGTCGTCGCAGAAACCGTCTCACCTGGTTCCTCCCCCCACGGAACGTCCTCCCTAGACTCCTCCGCTGTTCTCCTTTCCGTTTACGGAAGTCTCGGTCAGTCGAACGAATTCTTGGGTTATTTTCGATTTGCAAGCAACGTTGATCGAGCCATCGAAGATTTCAGGCTTCAGACTTGGTGATTGACGAAACGCCTACTTCTATCCATGTCCCAAGATGTCTTAGGGCTATCTAAGCACATAGACATTTTTGACCGCATCCTCAAGTATCGATACTTTCAGCGCAATTCTCACGGGATGGTAGACTTCTGGAGGCACGATTCCTTCCAAAAAGATCCAACCTCCACTCGAAGGTTCCGAAAAACAAAATCCGCAGGTGGGATGTCGTCGAGCGTTCCTCTTGATGTAAACCCTCGAGAAAGAGTTGCCGGATGAGTTGGAGGCGCGCGCTGCGCCCACCCCTTTTCCCCACGAAACTCGATCCTGGCTGGAAGCCTGTGGTTACCGCTCCTAAAAGACCGATCGCGATCGGCGTATTCAAATTTAACACCGCGGCCGTGAGACTTGGCCCCTCCGAGAGCTGTATCGGCTTTCGCAACGATTTAATGTCGGCCGGAACAGTGTCGATTTCGATCCCCGCGCGAGCCGTTCACCCCACCCGACGCGTCCGATTTAGGCTCCGCCGTTCGAGTTCGAACAAGCCCGGTTACATCCAAGCCTAGGCTAGATTCGGATCTAAAGGAGCTCGCGAGAGAGGGTCGGGAGAAGGTGGAAGCAGCCACGGGGGTAAGTCGATCGGTTTCCGCGAGGGGCAGAGGGTGCTCTAGGTAGGGTACCATTATGCAAATCCGTAGTCAATACCTAATACAAGATAATAACAATGATTATACGTCCCAATCTGCCTTCTCACGGGCCCGGGGAATGTGTGCACACACTCCGCGCGCACCCTGGGCCCCGTGATCCCTGTCGTTCTCTTCCTTTTTCCCCGCACGCTTATCCTTTCCACCCTCTCACGGCGTCTGGCTCGAACTTGGAAGTGCCTCGGTCGCCCTCGGGCGGGGTCTCGTGGCAAAAATGCATCGCTGCTTATCATACAATATGCTCGCGATGCACCTGGAGAGAGGGCACCGCTCTCAGCCCTCGAACTACCCGGCGTCTCGAAAGTAATTCCCGAGAAACCGTAAAAATTCGCAATAGAGAACACAACCGTTTCCTTCGTTTTAACCCCGTCGTCGTCCCCCTCGACGCAGAGAATCGCACTTTCACCGACGCGCTTTTCATTCCGTTTCCGGGTGAATCTTCGAGAAGGATTATTCCGCGGTGGTCCACCAGTTCATTTTTCTCGGTTTTCTCCGGAACACCGTGTACCAAACCGGGCAGACTTCCTCCACGCACTTACCCCCGGGTGGCACATAACATTATGTGGCTCCCCGCGAGTGGAGAGCTCGTGTTTTCGTAAGAGCACGTATATATGGGAGTTGCGCGGTGCTTCTCGCTCGGCCCGCGATGGGAGCCCGCGGCCAATTGGAAATTGTCCCTAATAACAGGGGATACACACGCTGGACCGTCCACTCCTATCTCGCGGGGTGGATTGCCCGGCTCTCCGTTCTGCAACAGCTCCGCTTCTATCGCATACCTCGGTGAAACGTATTCTTAGACAGGCTCACGGGGGATCCTCCGCAGCTAAATAAATCCCTCCATCCTCTTCCTCGCCCGATATCAAGATATCATCACCTTCCTGTTCAGACCTCGATGTTTTATTTCCTTCGGGACGTGCTCGTCGATTAGGATCTCCTTTGATAGCGATCGAAACGAAAGGATTGTCACTTGGCAAGACGAAATTTCTCCTTTGCGTATTCGAGCACTTGGTTGGTAGCGAGCATGAAACCTGTAAGCTGGTGAAGCTTATTCTGTTATAATTCCACCATAACGATTTTCTGATATTATTAACCCCTCGGTCGTCGTTCCGAGTCGAGACGATTTATCGGTTGCCTGAGTGTCTTCAAGCTGCGGTGTTGCATCGTTTGTTAACTTTTGATCGTTGGAATGTATTCCACGTTGTTCCAATACTCCAAAATTGTTTCAACTTAACATCGCTGCTGTTTCTTGAATAGCAGCTGGAAATTAAGATAAGTTGGAATCGGTGAAGCTTGTCTGTCCGGCTCGGTTTCAAAATATTGTCCAGGGGTTATGGTGGACGGCTCGTGATCGTCGGTCGGACGTTATGTAGCTGTGAAATAAAAAAGGAGGAGGAAGCCGCGTGTTCCTTAATGAAACGTCGCGACAAAAAGCAGCCACCCCGGTAATGTATTCGCGGCGGAAGTAGGCCGACGGGGTTGGGGAACCTGCGGTACCGAACGGTCAACAGCGGGCCCTTCGGCTAAGACCGTTACTAATTAACGCACACGAAACCCCGCCGCTATTCCACGATACATCCGTCGTCCCCCTTCTCCCTTCGCCCCTGCCCTTTCCCTACCGCGTGATTTATCGATCCGTGAATCGTGGACGATTTCCCGAGTGTCCTCGACGCAACATCGGTGAAACCATCGAGCGCGATTTCGTATCCGAAGCTTTACCGCGCCGCAACGCGCTCATTAACCCTTTGCACTCGAATTTAATGTGACCATGAATTACCGACAACGTCGGAATTTATTTTTTTATTCAATCAAAACGAAATTTTTCCAATACGTTATTAGCATACTTAACTATAACATTTCGTGAGTATAATAAAAAAAAAAAAATGAAAATTCCACGGTAAAACTTGTGACGTCGTTCAATGTGCAAAGGGTTAAAATTCATCGCGTACGAATGACTGAAATTACGTACTTCTTGTATCATCAGATAATGCGAAAGTTATCATTTTTTTTTAACTCGCTTCTCGCGACTTTATTGCATCGTGCACGGGTTTCGTTGCCGTTTTCGAAACGTCATTACAACCTGTGAACCCTTGTTCCCGAACATACAGGGTGTACCCGACGCGATAGGTCGCCGAAAATGATCCCCGCGTTTCCCGTCCGGTCGTTTCTCATCCGTGCACCCCTCCCGCCCCTCTGACCGAGGGAACGCTGTGCGAATTGCCGTGGTAGCGAGACCAGACAATTCCGTTGCCCTGGCAAAACAAAGACGGTGGTACACGGCGGGTAAGGGGGCGGCGAGAGGGAGGACGGGAGCGAAACAAGAGGGAAAGAGAGAGTGGACGCGTGCACGAGTGCGTGATATCGCGGACACGCATCTGAGATCAGCCGCCGTGATATCGAGCACGCATATTACGAGGCCCAGAGAGCAGATGCTAAGTTCGGTTGAACGCCGAGCCGCTGCCTCCGTTCCCGGTCGTTGCTTCGACGCGAGCAGGAAAGAAGCACGCGAGGAAACGGACTGGCCGAGAGACAATGAGGGACTTTTTCGAGTTGCCCCGCGGGAACCCGCTCGAATCGACTTCCTTCTGTGCTTTCGTCTCGGCCTGCCGACCGGCCGGGCACCCTCTTCTTTATCGCTCGGACACTGTCGATAGGTGTTGATCGGTTCGCGAAATTATCGATGCTATCTGCGCGGGAAGGAAGCTGGTTTCTGGGGAAAGCAGGGAGAAATGGTTCGGTTCGTCGAAAGGTAGGCTTGGCAACTTAGCCTTTTCTATTTTATTTGCGATGAAAGATCATGCATCGTTCTACAGAGTTTTACTGGATAATGCATCTGGTCTGGGTATTGCTTGGTCAGCTATTATTACGTGAGATAATTAATTTCTTAATGGATTCTTTTTTTAATTAAATATACTGTGCGTTCTTTTTTTCTGTTTCTGTATGTGTCCTTTCGTGCATCGCAATCACGTTGTGATCTCGCTCTGTAATCGTTCTTTCAATAGATTCCAAATTACCCGTTGTCTGTATCTTGTCTGTGGTTTAAGGTAGATTCTCATTCGACACCTATGACGGGCAATGGCATCGTTGCATGCGCGATTCGTTTAGAATTCCCGCGGTGTTCTTGATTCAGATTCATCAGGAATTTCCACCTCCCGTGCGTACACTCGACGCGTTAATCCTTAAATTAACCATGTCAGCGGCGCGTGACCGGTGTGCCATGAATTTTCGCGTCTCCGTGTTTTATCGACGCCCGATCGTGCGTGCCGGAATCGGTTGGAATCGCTCCCCTTTCCCGCACAGGCTAATTTGAATACAGAACTAATTGAGACGGTGCGAGAATCGTCCAGCGGAAGTCCAACCGACGATTACTTTCGATTACTCCCTTCTTTATCCTCCGTTTTCCTCGCGAATCGCAAAACATATACTCTCGGTTGTTCACCAATTATTCTTAAAGCTGCGATGTCTCTTCGTTTGTTAATTTTTTTATCACCGAAATATATTCTGCGCTGTACAAGCCGTATTCTTAGAATTCTTCAACTTCAAATCACTGTGATTTAAAAAAAATAATAGCTGACAATTGAAGTAGGTCTAGAATAAGTCTGACAACTGAGGGTTGCCGATTAAACCCTAAAACCACGATAATTTGTTGTTCACCCCAACGTGAACTACCCAAGTAGTATGATTCGAGTGCGTTGCAAGTGACGTGGAACTTCTGCACTGAAATCGCGCCCCCTGCTCTCGATATCCTTTCTAAGTCGGTAGCGAGGGGTGGTTTAAAGAAAAATCCGAACGAATACCAGCGAGTTCTAGCAGCATTGCCAGCCCCCGGCGGAGTATTGTGTTACACGGACCCTCCTATTAAACCGCGGCCACGGCCAGTATCGTAGAGAAAATCGTAAACGCAGGGTGCAAAATCAAGATACGCAAGCGGGAGGTAGGGGGGGGGGGCATGGTCCACGCGCCGCGGAATTTTACGGTTTGTCAGATTTCAGGTGCGCCGTGTTTAGCGCTAGCGCTGTCTAATTTATTTGAACGCACCGGAATACGCCGATACGCCCTTATTACCAGCAGTTAATGAGTGGAAAGGAACGCACGCGTTCCGTGGGCGAGCGCAGAAACGCGCACGGGTTCCCTTCCCTAACCCTTGGCAAATTGCTATCAGCCGCCTGCTAATAGTTTGTTCCTCGTTATCGAACCGCGATCGTGGCCCCGGTTACCCTGTTTTCGGTTCTAATTACTCTACCCGTGGCTTTGCTATGTTTCTACTTGATTAAATCTCCGACTGGGTGAACCTGTCTTTTACGCAACGGTTTAAACCCAACGCTTAGGCAAATCCGTGGGCGCCGGTGGCTGCCTTCGTGGATCGTACGATCTTCATCGTATGACGCGCATCGAAATTCGAGTGTAGGGCGACGACAGATACGATACGCTTGGTTAACCCTTTGGCCTATAACCACGAGTCTGACTCGTGGTAAAGAATTTGTGTCATAAACCAAAGCCACGAGTCAGACTCGTGGTGTGGAATTTGTGCATAAGATGCCGCGTATTATTATTAGAAACAAGCGATTAGAGTTATTCCACATCGAATACCGTTCCTTTGATTATGATTACACCCTAGACATCTTAAAATTACTATTTGTACTTAAACATTATTTATTGTTCCACAATTCTTATCGTTGCACTGAAATATATGTCATGAAAAGCATACATTTTCACCAGTTCGGGTACACGGCTGAACAGTTGAATGGCACGGCGCTTGACCAAGGGGTTAAGAAGGTAGGAATTATCTAAAGTTGGACAAATTAAGGCTGAAACTCGATGCGTACATAAACGATGATTTTAATTAATCCAATATTTTAAAGATGTCTAAAAAGTGTATGGCGCGCTTAAATTCGCGTAACAGATAGCACGAAGTCAAAGCTGACGATTATTTTTGCCCCTCGAGGGGAGTTGGAGGCTCGTGTTGTTCTCTCAGAACGACGTTTCCTTTTTTTTTTTATTGGTATGGCGCGGAGAGGATCTCGGTCGGCAAACGCCTTCATTCCGCGAATGCCAGGCGTGTGCCGCAGTGCAACGAGCGGGAAATATACGATCTGTAGGAGGCGAAGGCGGATCGAACCGACTTAAACTTGGCGCCTTTTGTCCCTCCCCCCACCCCTTCGGACGCATTTGTCGTTCAGGTATGCCTGGCGCTTCGCGCCTCGTCTACCCTGATTGGCAAATCGCTCCGTTTCTCGCGTTCCTTTCTTTCGTTCTTTCTTTCTCTCCCTCCTTCCCCCTGGCCCTTCTTTACGAGCTCCCGCTGCTTCTGGATAAGCTGCTCTCGGTGTTACCTCGGAATCTGGACGGAATATATTACCGTGAATTCGCACGTCTCGTCAGAGTGAAACAATGGACGCAGGATTGATCGCTCCGGCAATTATCGTTGTGTGGTGCACCGAGTTGCATTCTCGTTTCTTCCGCACTGACACAAATGCAGGAAAGATTTGTGTGAAAATAAACTTCTATGGCTGTTTCTCGTATAAAAGAAAAATCATCAGACGAATGCCAACTACGCTCGCTGAAAGATTCATGGATAAACAGGAATGTTTTATAATTTCATAGAAACTGTGGTGCATTTATTATTCGTAAAGAAAATTATAAAAATTTTATCGATGCTCTTTTACATTTAAACGTTCATATAGAAACTTTTCGTTCATTTGTATCAACGTGAAAAGAATGTCAGATCGAAGGATTCAATCAGCGCGGGTATCCAAATTCCCGCGCGGTGATCACGTGATTGACGCAACGACTCTATTGGCTGATAGACGTCAGTCTTAATCGTGATGTTCGGGAAGAGACGCGTGTCATTGCGTGTGACCTGTATAGAATTCGTTTCATAGTTCTATGGGTTATCGATATCGCGATATCTGTATTCAGATTGACTACGAACAGTGTTTGGAAAGACAGTTTCAATATTATAGTCTCTCGGGATCGTGAAGTCGACCCGTGTAAATGGTGATCGTGTACGTTTGTTTACACCGGCTCCGACCGCTGTTAGTCGACTTTCGGTAGTCGGTTTCGGCAAATGCATGTGTCGTTTTCCTGGTAATATTCGCGTCGCATTTACGAGATTAAACGCAAAAGATGTGATTCTTAATTATATTCAGTGGCGTTGATGCATATTTTATATCAATTCGGCCGCTAATGTATCAGTGTTACGTAACCGCGTCGCGTCCTTTTCTCGAACACGTATCCGCCATTATTGCGTCATCGAAGTGTTGAAGCAAAAGTACTGTGTAATAGCGATGGTTGTTTGGTGTTGTTACTGTGTAATGGAATATCCCTATGCGTGACTGTTCTTTAAATACTACATATCTATCCGGTTTTTTATCTTAAAACATTTGTGTCGTAATTCATAACCGCCATCTTCGTGTTTCTACGCCATATTTATCTATGCGTGTCCTACAATTATCTATTACGTCATCCGTTCTAAATATGGTTGCTGGAAGTATCGTAACCAAGATGGACAACGGAATTCCAAAGAAATTTCTACCTCGTTCGAAACACGTCGACAAGAATTCGACGTGGAATCGTTTCCACAGCCTGAGAAAACTGAGATAAATCCAAGAAGGGGTTAATAAAGGAGGAAATCGGACAGAATCGCGGGGCTGTTAGCCTCAGGTTAGCGTGCCGACGTGTTCAGCTAGTAAGTGACGTTTCTGAGAAGCTCTCTCACTCGAGCATCCGACACGAGGACAATCGTCGTCTAAAATCTCTCACGATGTGCCCTCCCCCCATCATTATTCCCACGTCACCCACGCCCGGCGTTCTCGGGACCGCGAGAGGAGCGTCGGGAACGTCGACAGGGCACGTCGAGCGTGTACACACACGCTCGGGTCCGTTGGTGGCTGTTTGCTGGCTTCCACCATAGGGGGAGGCTTAAGGGGCCCCGAAAGCTGCGCAAAGAATTATCAGTCGCGTGTGATCGGCTGGCCGACCGAGTCGGCCCCCGACAAAGACTCCATGGCCATCCATAATTCAAGCAATCCGGTCATTGTGTGTCCTCGAGCGGCCGCCCAGGCGCCGATTGCCTCTTTAGCCGAGCGAAACGGCCCCCCCTCGCGCCCCTTTCGCGACACCTGCACCCGCCGATCTTCCTTCTTACGTGTTAATTCCGACGCCTGCCGTCCTTCCGACAAGGACTCCTCTGTCACGCAGCCTCCGATGGAATTTCCTCCATCTTTTTTCACCTTCCATGGAACCTAACCCCTTCTGAACGTCGACTCTACGTGTGCTTTGTTAGCTTCGCAGTCAGCTCACCGGAACCTGACCGAAGGTATGTAACTGTAATTATTTGATTATTAAAAATAAACGCGTACGTTACGTTCGCGGTACTGAAGCACAGTTAACGTCGCCATTTTCAAGCAGTATTCTCCGGTATTATAGTTTTAGTCAACGGTAGCGCATTAAGATTTAGTATACCGATCGAGCTGCTTCCCTTGTCTAGGAAAGAGCGCGCTAGGGTTATAGGTTATTTTCCGTGCGAGAAAGCTGTGTTACCGATTGAAATGAAGCAATTAGAGAATTACCATACGTAATACCGGCCGTTTCCGAAAGCAGTAAACGGAGGCGCACGCACGTTCGACCGCGGACGCGAACGCGGCTATCAGATAGGGACGTTTCCTCGCGTTTAACCAGAGGCATGCAACGCGGGGCCCCGCGTGTGCATTCTTCCTATGTGGCAACTCATTAAGGATACTCCACGGAACGTCTGACCGCCATTGAGCCTCACCCCTCCGTCGAGGGTTCAAGGTCCTCTCCGGTTTCTTTTCCGTTCCATCGCGAGGAACGTGAAGCAACTCTGCCTCGCTTTCTTTGTTTAGACATGGGATAAAGTCGTTGACGTTCCTTGTTTGGAGAACGCGTATCGGGAAAGGATACGTGTACGGTTTTTAAAATAGGAAAATTAATTTTTTGGTACTCCGAAGGGGATGCTCGTTGTTAGATTTGTAGAGCGAGTGTTAGGAGTGATCGTACACCATCCAAAAATGAAATTCCCGTAATATTTCTGTACCGCTCTATTGCAATAAAATACGGTTGCATACATTAAGTATGCTTATGTTTTCTATTATCAATTTGTGTACAATTTTATTCGTACGAATAATTTAAATAATCTTTGATTCCGTTGTTCTAAATTGTACACCTATTTTCGACTCTCGCTGCGGTAAAGAGATTCAAGTAAAGAGACGGTTGATTTTATTTCTCAAAGCAGTGCCGTACCGTCTGAACAGGACTGTGTTCGTTGAAGGGGGAGGAGCAGCAGCAGTAGGAGGAGGAAAAGGAGGAGCGGAAAACCGCAGCGACCGGTGAGCGAAACAAAAATGATTTCTTTTTTCTAATTGTTCGCGATGGGAGCGAGATCCAGGAAGCTCGTCTCCGAAATCCTTTTGTATTATAATAGCCGGGCCGCGGGGATATTTAAAGGCGCGCGCGCGCGCGCACGCACCCGTTCGCTCTCTCGCACGCACGCGGGAGCGGACAGCCTGTATTCAAAGCAGGCCTCAACTAATTTGAATAAGGAATAAAGTGCCTTTTTCGAAGTGATATAAGCGAGGTAGCCAGGTGAGGCCCCTCTCGGCCCGCTGTTTATCTAATCTTGTCGTGCCATGTAAGGCGGGATGGGACAGGCAGCTCTTAAAAGTCCCAGCCACCGACGTTATTATTTAAATCAGCCCCTCCTTTCTGCCGTCGCGCGTCCCCCCTCGATGACACCAGTTCCTCGATATGGAAGAATATCGAGCAACGGGCAACTGCCCGAACGATCGTCAGCCTCGATTGTGCCCGTTCGTCAAATATTATTTGCATTTTTATGACGTCCTTATCGAAATCTAGTTCAGCCCGGCCAAATGGCCACCCCGTTGTTCGAACCAATCTGAATTAACCCCTTGCACTGTAGACAACAATTCGATAAGTGTGCGTTTGACTTCTCGTACAATTGAATTTTCTCCTTAACTAGTTACGGTTAACTGTTTTATCGAACGAGCTTAACACTATTCCTACCGACACTTCACGTATACCTATTCCTATCGCGACATTCCCACGTAAGACGGACTACAAATTTTTCTCAGTAGGCGATTCAATTACGTTGTATCTATGAAATTCTAATCGAAATTTTAAAGACGGTCGTTTGACCGGTCGGGGTAGGAATAGTGTTAAAACTTCCGTGAAACTTTCCAAGGTTTCCGTAGGAAGCTTAAAATCACAAATATCCCTAACCTTTCCATTTCCATTGGCTAAGTTTCGTTGGTTTCGCAATTAAGTTCATAAATTCGAGTCGATCGTAATAACCCACGAAGGGGTTAATTAACGGCAGCGCGCGCGATAAGGGGCGAAGAAATCGCAGCAGCAGCCATAAGGGGGTTGAAACGGGAAATTACCGTCGAAAGCGGCCGCCGGACGAACGTCCACCGTCAGCGACGTTCTCCGGCATATTCTCCTTTATTAAACGTTTACACAAAGCTAGACGGACCGTGGTGAAACGGGACGGGGAGGGAAAAAAGGAACTGGAGGTAGATAGGGACACGCGATAAGGCTAATGGAAACACGTGCCAATAACGCGCGTGGAATGGAAAAAGCGCGAGCGTCCGCCGCCATTGTGGCCTCTCGGGATAAATCCGTCCGGCTCGAAGACAATGATCGTATTAGAACAAAGGTCCGTTTTACGTATCCCTGCTTCGCGAAGACACAGCGGGAGGAGGATGGGGGGGGTTTAGTAGCCGGGACGGCAAAATGGCAGCGTTCGCGCGAAACTGTGGCAGAAGTCGCACGGAGAACCGGTTGGAAACGTCCAGTCGGAACTAACGCCATTGTCCATGGTTCGGAAGGGCCCCGGGAACAGGTGAACACCGTAATAGCATGGAAACGATGGGCAGTGCCGCGTGTTGGTTCTGCCAACCGCAGAGGCGGTCTGTCGACACCTCGAAACTTCTTCCTTCGATTTTTGCGGTATCCAACGTTGAGTTCGCTGATCTCTTGCAGGCGCTAACTTATTTTGTGGTAGTTTCTGGCAAATCGAATTATAAGGCGATTCCGTCGAACGGTTTCAAAGCTTTTATTATCATCGATTTAGGATTCGTTGACGCATTGTGTTAAATTTTTGGTGCGTGGTATCAAATAGCTACGGTTAACCCGTTGACTGCCAGCTACGAAATATCTCGTAGTGTGTACTGCAAGTTTAGATTGGCTACAAATGACCATTTGATTTGGGAATTATTATAAATGATTAATGAAAAATATATATATATAGTGTAGAAAACATATAAATTATCAATTTTTATTAAAAACTATTAAAATTATAGCTTAAACGATTAAAATGTCTTCTTTAAAATAAAACCGCATCCAGGGTAAAACGCGCTAAATTTACGTGGCAGTTAATGGGTTAATATTTTATTAATTGAAAAATCTCAAATGCTCGACAGTGCGAACGAACATATTCTTAAAATTGCGCGACTTATAACAATCAGCGCGCGTTTCTCCTTCTCTACCGAAACCACTTTCGAGAATCCTCCGAGAAACCGAGGAACCAACCTTAAGGATCCCAGTTTCGTTCGAAGGGCATCGATCATCGTCGTCGGGGGCGGCTCGAGAAACTGCCCCCGGTCGTCTAATCGTGGCCGGCGGCCTCCGTCATCGACGAACGACCTACATCGTCGTCCCGGTGGCTCGTGAACACGCGATCTGATAACCCTAGACGTGGCCGTTCTCGTGCCGAAATAAACCGTCGCGCTTTACATAATGCGCGTCCAGAGGGAGAAGCGATCCCTGGTTGGCCTCTGAAAGGAGAGGAAAAGGGCTGACGGGGGGGGGGGAGGGAGCGCGGTGCACGTCCGTTTCCGTGTAGGCTCTGCCGGTCAGTCGATAAGTCATCCTCCTTCTCGCGTACACGGCCGCGAAAGAAAACGAGAAAAAGACGGGGAGGGCGAGGAGGGGGGGAAGGGAGGGAAGTAGAAGCGGAAAGCTCGGTGGTTTTGTTGCTTCCTCGTTAACCAACGAAAGCAACCCCTCGCACGAAAGCCACGATACCGATCGTCTCTCGACAGAAGCGGCCACCGAGTAACGAAGCGACGACCACCGCGACTCGACTTTAGCTCGACTCAACCCGACTCGGCGACGTTTTATCGATTCCGCTCCAGCTTGGGCCTCTCCCGATACGATGCTCCTCCATACGCTTCCCGATTCTATCGCGGGGGTGTATGCGCGCGCGTGGACGATTATTCGTGGAACGTTCGGAACCCGGGAGATCCCACGCTTGTTCTCCCGGAAGAAATAGGATGAATGGGTGTGCGCGAGGGGGCGGGGGGAGAGGGAGGAGGATGCAGAAGCCACGGAGAGGTATAGCGTGTCCGAGGAGCGTTTAAACGGCTCGAGACGGCCGGGAAGGACCCCTGGAACGAGCTAATTATGAAATTATGATAATTGCCGAGTGGTCGCCGTTCCGGCTCGACGGCTGCCGCGCAGTTCCTTAGGCGCCCCGTCCTCCGCTTGGTGTTGCCAACTGCGTTCTCCTGATTTCGTACGCAACCGCCTTCCACCCGCTGTTGCCTCGAAAGAAACGAGAGAAGAAGCTCGAGGTAGAGATCGAGATACGATCGTGGTTCGGAAAAGTACGTTTTCACGTTTCACAATGTCTAGAAAGCTTCGACATGTTCGCCCTGGAACGTTGGGACGCTCTTCGTGGTCCGTGCGCTGATCGTCAACGGGTTAGGCTTTGCTTGCTGCCGGTAGTCGGCCGCGTTTCCCGCGAATCATTGTTCCCCGGTTAAAAATTAGTACGTTGGAGTAATCGGCCACTTTGCCCGGTTGTTTTCAAGCTCCATGAAGATAGAGCATCTCATGAATGGTAATTGCGAGCGTGCCGGCACCGAGGTTGTATCTTGATAACGCGGGGGCATGGCGCGCGTTCGGAAAGTCGGAGAGGATCCGCGGGCTTCGTTAGAGTTATTGCATTGTTCTGTTCAATTCGCGGATAAAGCAGGCGCGGGGCAAACACGCGGGCCAGCGATTCGAACGCGTTCGCGTGACCGTCGGTCTCGGCTGGCTAGCCCCGCCGCTTTTTCTTAGCCACTTTTAACTCCTTGCTTCTTCAAACTCTTCTTCCTCCTCCGTCCAGGCCGCCATTACGGCCTCTCGTGGCTTCCATTTCGTGACGTCCACTCGTTTTCCGCACACGATTCCTCTCCTCTCCTCCGTTTTCGTCGTCCACGTTCGTCGAAAGTTCAGAAGGAACCCGCGGACCTTTGCTTTTCTTAGCTCGGAGTCGATTCGGTTCGCGTTAACCTAGGTCTAGGCTGTTCCGGACCTAAGCCAGTCCGGGCTGAAATTAATTTGGCGACTGTTTTAGGGTAGATTCGATCAAGGTCTTCGTTAAGCCGAGTATAGATTACCCTAGGCTAAAGTTAGCCAAGATCTAAGCTGGATCTAAATTACCCTAGGTCATGGTTAATTTAAGTCAGCATCGATCAGAGTTCACGTTGGTCTAATTCGTCCGACGTCGAACTTACTTTAACGTTTAGCCAACCGTATACCGTTGATCGTGTGAAAATGTTTTTTTTTTATTTCTATTAAGAATCGTATTTTACAACGGCAAGAATGGTATTGCATGAATTACGAGCGACTACAAGATCCGTCGATCTTCTTAAACGTTGAGCCTACAGTAATTCCAGAAGTTGATCGAATATTCACCTTACGAGTTGCAATAATTGATTGAAAAGTTCGAGAGATGAACGATAAACAGTATTTATCGCAAGAATAAGTAGATATTAAAAACGTAGCTCAACCGTTCGATATTCTTTTCAACCTAAGTCTAAGAAAATTTGGTTTCTCTTCGAGTTTCATTCCTCTGTTAGCTTCTAAATCTCTGTAGCGTTCCACTAGAGACGAAGATCGATACATTTCCCAGCTGCGAACGGTATTTCATTCGATCGGCGATCGGTCGGTCGCGTGCGGCTGTTGCGAGGACAGGTGGCGGGAAGAGATCGAGGCTCGAATTGGAGAAAACGATCGGCGTGGTGGGCGATACGCGAGCATTAGTCCGGCGATTACGTATTTAAATGCGGTTCCGGTGATCAGCTGCCGGTGCCCACTTTTCGACAATAATTCTGGTCGCCGTTTAGCCCGCGGCCGGCCACGCGAGCGCGATCCTCTCGCCAACGAGAACGACCGGGGACGCCGGTTTACCGATGCAATTACACGTTCGGGCTGATTACAGCGGCGCCGCGGCCGACGCGACGCGCGGAGCCGCTCGAAAAAATTGCTCCCACTGAAATTACCCTCCTCGCGGTTTCCATCACGCCCGTCCTCTCTCGGACGTGTTTTATTAAATTTTCGCCGATCCCTTATCGGAGAGCATCGGTCGAGCTCGTCGCTTCGCAGCGAGAGGGGCTCGTTAATTATTAACCCTTTCCGCTCGAAGGGAGACTGTGCGTACTTAAAAATTTCCTAGCGCGAACCATCGAAAGGGAATATTATCCGAACCTAACCGAGAATTTTACGTTTATTTAATTTAACAGTTTGCCTGAAAGGGTTAATTAACACGGTCGTCGCCACGTCACCCACACTTTTTCTTAAAGTTGAATAGGATTTTAAATTGAAATTTTAAAAGGAATTCAATGGAACAAGTATTGAAGTATAATATATATAAATATAAAATACTTCAAATAAAAATTAAAAATTAAAACTTCTGCTGTTTTTATTTTTTTTTTTTACCCCAGTTTTCTATGCAATCGGATTTGGGCTTAGCGAAAAACTCAGTCAAATCGCGCTGGGCGGCGAACGCGTTAAGGTGTATTCGTAGACGCAAACGTTATCGCCAATTTCTTTCTTTTCGTAATTTTTGAATTCGATTCCATCTCATCGAACTCGCATCGTCCGCATAGATGCGTAACGGTGTGCTCCTTAAAATCGGATGGTTAACGACACCGAAGTGAAAATTACCCGGAATCTCGAAGCCACGACGGTCGGTGTTGCCTTTTTAACGAACCCGGAATCCGGAATATTTCACCGTGTTACGGGTATCTTAGACGATCTCCGGGGGGACGCTTGTAACGCCCGGGGAACGACATGAATTCGAAAGGGACGCCCGTGGCAACGGACAACCGACGATATGTATCACTCTTGTGTCATACAACGATCTTCCGCAGGATCGATGGTAAACGCATTATCGCGGTGCGATCGCGGAAGGGTCCGCCTCGACCGGATAAACATCGGCGTTTCTTTAAAACGAGCCCCGCGAAATCGCACACTCCGGCCGCGCAGCAATTTAACCGCCTAAACGACCGTCTCGACCCGTCGCGTTCCTCCTTGTTCGCGACCGATAGTTGATTCCCTACCCCGCCCCTTCCAATTTCCCCCTATCGCCTGCCCCCGGTTCCATTCGCTGCAGTTCGTTGCTACTTCCACGAATTACGACCAAAGTTTCCTTGGATCTGCGATTCTCTGGCTCTACGTTTTTTCTGCGTTAATTTAGGTCTGTGTTTTCTTAGATTCACGTTAGGTATAACTCAGGTTTCCCCAGTCCAAACTAAAGTTCCCCTAGGTCTAGGGTTCGCTAACTCAGGTCCTACGTTTCTTAGGTCTCCGTTAACTCAGGCTAAAGTTTCTTCCGGCCTACATTTTTTTAGCCATCCTAGACGCATTAACCCCTTGACTACGGCAGACTTTGATATGTACTGGTCGTACCATACGGCAGGGATTGAGTTACGATGTGCGAATTTTTGGTGTCAGAAAGCCAAACTGTGTGAAGCGCCTATAGGCGCTCTCAGTGTCAGAAAGTCAAAATGTGTCGAGCGCCTATAGGCGCTCTCAGTATCACAAACGCAAAATTTCTAAGCGCCTACGGGCGCCCACAGTAGTCAAGGGGTTAAAACCATAGTCCACCCTAGCTGTTAAATTTCTTGCGATCCAAAGAATTCGGGGTAACCGCATCCCGTAAGATCAAATCTTGCGATCTTCCTTTAAAACACAAATCGCGAGAGCCTGTCGTCGCGGACGAATGCCGTCGCAGGATCCTCGCAAGAGGAAGTCCTGTCGAGACAGGGACGCAGCGGCGGCGGAACAGGGATCCGTAGGGATATCAGCGCATTGACAGCGCCCGGTTATATATGAAGAACCGTGGAGGCTGGAAGTTGGCAGCGGATCGCGGCGAGCGAGAGAGGAAGAGGGTGCGGAATCGCGAATAGGTGCAGCAACAGCGGACAACAAGGCGGCGAGTGTTGGTAGGGGAGGAGGAGTAGGTGGGGGGGGGTGAGAGGGGGAGGCGAGTTCTTTGTTCGGGGATGCGAGGCGACGGCCGATTGTGCGACGCGTTGATAATTTTAAAACAAAGCCCCGCCGGTCGGCCGGGCATTGTGCAAAAATCACGGGGAAACAGCGAAAAAGAGAGAACCAGGCGGGAAACAGGGAGAGAGAAAGGGAGAGAGGAAGGTGGAGAGGAGAGGAGAGTCGTTGGTTCGTTTGTTCGCGTTCCCTGGCAAACGACACGCGACGTGGGCTGGGGGCCCCGGGCTTTTATCTCGCGTTTACGAAATCCCGAGCTCTGGCCTCGATCGACTAATCGACCGTGTCGACGCCAGAGATCCCCTGAAAGCCTCCGCCGGCAGAAAAAGCCTGTCGATACGCCTCTCCGACCGGTACAGCTCCGTGCGATTCGTTTCCCGCCAAGATACGCCACTTTCGATTCCTCCTCGACACGGATGCCGCCAGTGTTCCTCTTCTCTGCGCTTCATCGGGACGTTTAATGCCCGTCGCATACGTATGGTCGTTGCGTTTGTTTTCTATCACTTCTTCGTTGTTTAGCCTATTTAGCAGTGTCTATTATAGTGCGAAAAACACGCAGGTATCGTTATACGTAGGCATCCGATTCGTTATAAGATCGGTTAGAAAATTGATGTAGGTTGTACGGGATATTTTAATTAGGCTGCTTGGCGAAATTGTAAAGTTTAAAGGAACAGCGGTCAGGAATTAGGGAAGACGAGTTAGGGACTCGTTAAAGGTGGGAGTCCCTCGGCAGGTGAAGCGAGGAACGTTTTTCGAGCTCGCGTTTTTCCCGAGCACATCCTATCAATCGACGGGAGCGTTCTGCAGCGAAACAGTGCAAATCACAGCGGCGCGTACAGCGATGCATGTCATAATGAACGGCTGGCGACTTTTTGTTTCGGTCCCGTCGGCCGGAAATATCGGCCATTTTGAATTTTCAATTTTCAACGCTCTAGTAAGCCCCTTCGGCTCTCCCGGCCAACTCCCCCACGGTAACCCCATCCTCCTGGCCCCTCTGGCCCCTCTGGCCCCGTCTCTTGGCCAGCATCGCCAAATGCGCAAGCGGAATCCATCGTATCCAGCGATTTTCACTCGATTCGATTCTCTTTTTCCGCTCTCATCCGTTTTTAAAGTTCCGATTTTTCGAAATTTTACACACCCTCGAATTTTCTAAACATTTCGTGTGTTTGAAATTTTGAATTCGGAAAAAATTCACGAAATTTTGCAACGCTTCGCGAATGTTTGCGTATTTGTCCGTGGGAGGAGCAGCGACGGGAAGGTTGCGTGAAATCGAGGGGGCGTTGAGACTTCCTAGAGTTGAACAAGATTTTCCAAGTACCCGATCGTCCATTAGTCGGTGGGAGGAATAGCAATCGGAGGGGAGCACGAGGTCGCAAGGGCGTTGAAATTTATTTAAAAAGAAAGAAACGCGAACGGCCTCCCCTGTCTTCTTTTTTTCCCTTTCGGTCTCGTTTAACCGTCTTTCTCCCGCGGGAATTCATTTCGTGGCTGGACGATTTTTATGGCCGATCCGGCGAGATAGCCATGCAGACCGGTGGTAAATATTCCCCCGCTGGACGTCTTCGTTTCTCCCCAGAAAATTGCCGTTTTCATGCGTCCCTAATTAATGCTGCCTTTCTCCCCGATAGATTTATATATCCTACAGTCTCTGGTGTTTCAAATTTTCCGTCGAACCACCGTCCAAAAATCGCGCTCGTCCCGCGAGAGGACGATCGGTATCTTTATGGATCGTTGATCGACGGACCTTCCTTAAAATTCGGCGCGCAATTTTGTTGCCTTAACGGAAATGTTGAGTACTTAACTTCCTGGTTAAAATTAAAGTTAAGGGCTTGCAAAATCGGTGTTTTCACGTGTATGCGATTTTTTCAAATCTCATCATACAGTAGGTGTAAATTTGTGCAGGAAATAGTTAAAATTGAAATTAACCCTCTGCACTCCGTTGTCCCCTCTCAGGGGACATTAGAATTTATTAGTGATTCCGGGGAATCAACTGATCCCAGCGCAACCTTTTCAGAAATGCATATGTTTCTGTGAAGTTCCCCGCTAAAATGGCACAAAATATCAAATCAAAATATGGTACACTTATCAAGATATATATAAAAAAAAAAATTGTGATTTTGAGGAACCAAGAATACGTCCGAGATGACGCGGAGTGCAAAGGGTTAAAGTATTTCCGCGCAAGCAAAGCCGCAGAAAATAGCTAGTAGGTACCTATTACTAATTTGTAAAACCAAATAGGTAACAAGTGCAGCGCTAAAAGTGCACCAGTGCTTTGAAAGCTTCTGTCGTCGGTGTACTTAGGTGAACGACACCTTCGAAGGCACCTTGGAAATTATGGCGGGTAGCCTCGCGTGCACGCGCGCGCGCGATATTTATTGCCACGGCCCACTATCGTCGGAATCGTCGTAATTTATCCGCGGTCTCCTCTCGTCCGACGTTACGGCGTTAATTGTGGGACGATATCGAGCTCGAGCCACCTTCCACGATGATAGAGTAATTTACCGATTCATTAGCGGTTTCCACGCCAGGAGGCCCCGCGAATCTCGGGAATGTTGCGCGGCGACTTCTGCGTTTCGGTTAATCTTTAAGCAACGAGCCTGCTGATTTTTATTAACAACCCACCGGGACGTACGAACCGCGCATACTTTAAGGGGAAAGTAGCTAGATCGCTCGTTTAACGAACAAGATTCACAGTTTAGGCCAGGTTTTTCTTAACGTTGCCGTTTTTCTGGTCGAGAAGAAAATATCGCGCGTATACAGTAGTGGACAAAAGTTTAAGACGACTGGCCAATGAAAAACATAATTGTATGGTTCGCAAATATTGTTTATCTATTCACTTTTATTGTCATTATGGTGAAACACTGTTTATAGATTATCATAGAATACAAATTTTATTTATACTTTTATTTCTTGTTAATTAATTAATTTATTTTCTTTTACCCTTTGGTCTTAAACTTTTGTCCGCTACTGTACGTAAAGAAACTGGGAACTTTCGTTTTAGTTGTACATCGAATGTACTGCGAACGCTGTATTTACCTATGATGATTACATTTGCATATGGTAGCAATCAAAAGTTAGTACAGGGCTTATAAAAATTCCTACGATATTTCTGTTCAGACACTTAAGTAGCTTGCCTTTATTGTTAATATAAATCAAGCGTACGAATAATTTGGAAGTTACACGTGTAAAATTTGTTCGATAGATTTCGTCGTTTTATACTCCATATTCGCTTTTGACTCTCACTGTATACAAAATATGTCCGCTACTGTATCGTATGCAAAAGTCGGGAAGAAAAGCTCAGGTTGCGGAGTTTTGTTTTCCAAACGAATCGCGACAGCGAACCTCTTAAATTCTTAATGTGCTCGCTTATAAACCTGATATTACGACGTTTCAAAGTGTTAAGGGCTGATCCATTCGGCGGTGACTGGCGTTAAAAAAAAAAAAAAAAAAAGAATGAGAGAAGGGTCTGTTTCCGGATTCGCGATTCATTGCGAAATCGGCGGGGTAGAAGGACAGCAGATAGCGCCCCGTTTCGCTTTCCGTCTCTTAATGGATTCTCGAAAGATTACCGCGGCGTTAATTGACGAGGCTGGCTGGGCTCTTTTCAGGATCCGGCGCTTTTCACCGCTATCTGACGTCCCTCGTCATGCTGTTCGCTCAGGAAATCCCATTAATTCGGACCGCAAGGCGCTGAATCCAATTCTGAATGTCGAGCCCATTGTCCCAGCCAATCCTCTCTCGCCCCCCAATTGTCTCCGAATTATTTTCCACCGTTGTAAATCGTAAGATCGTTTCAAGCCAGGCTTTTCTCTGTTCTCGCCGCGATCCGTTCTCTCCGGCCGTTTCCGGGGGCTCGATCGCGTCGGCGTTCGTTAGATTCCCCAGCTAACGGTTCACCTCGATCGCGGATACGCACGTCTCAATCGGCTCTGCTGGATGCTCGTCCGTGTCCGATGATTTATAACGTCGCCGGTCATTCGTCGACAGCTATGCCTCCCGAGCCGTGCGCTACCGTTTGCCTCGTCCACGGCGGAAAGGGCGCGACCGACCCTTTCCCGGCGAAGAAACACTTATTTTGGACGTGGAAATTGCAAAGTCGCAACCCGCAGAATTATAGCAGGGGCCGATTTATGGGGCAATAAAACTTTCTCCGGGCTGATTAACGAGGCCAGATGTCGGCGGACGTAATAACACACCGATCGCCGGCCAACCGGGAGCCCCGATCCTAATTTCACCGTGGAAAATCTCGCGGTAAATTTCCCGCGAATAAAAAAGCTCCGGCCTCGGCCTCGCGGACGATCGCGAGTCGCGATTAATAAATGCTCCGCGCGCTGTTATCGGACTTAGAATGCACGTGCCGTACATGTGTACGGTGGCGGGTAACCGGGTATGGTATATCTGCCGGCATACTTAATACGAAACAATAAAAACTGGCCACAGGGAGACGTGTTCGGCCACGTCACCAGATAATCGTGAATTATCTACAGCCCTGCTGAACACGCGGATAAAACGACGTTCGAGAGAGTGTGTGTGTGTGTGTGTGCGCGTGTGCGTGGGTTGGTGGTGGTAGAGGGCTCGCGTGCCGGTCGCTTATGCACGCTCGGTTATCTAGATGGTTATCTGGCCGGTTTATCGGTAATTTATCTGAACGGGCATTAGTTTTTGCTGGCCGATGGCGTGTGCACCCACCGGTGGTAGCGGAGTTAGATTATTCATTATGTGGAGCAATCCTTCGTCCTTCTTGACTCTCCCTCAACCTGTACCTGGGAGTACCTGGGAGCCGAAGACCTCGATTCTTCGAATTTCAAGAATACGTTGTAATGCGAACGTAATCGTCGACAGAATTCGTTTCTTTTGCCGGGTTTATCGATAAACGCAGGCAAGCGACCATCGGGGCTTTTAGTTGGAATCGTTCGAGTTCCTTATGTTTTTATTACAATTTATGCACATCAGCGGACAAAAATTTAAGACCAAAGGGTTAACGAAATGAAACTAATTAATTTATAAGAAAATAGCGTGATGAACAAAATTTTGCGTTTGCATCTTAAAATTTTGTCCGCTACTGTACGTGTCTGATACAATTCTACGAAACCTTTAGTTCGTCGAATTTTCTCTTTGAAATCGTTTACAAAGTAGGTTCTATTAGATTCTCGTTCATTTTCTACCACTTTTCTAAGGGTGAATTATTTTCCGGAACCTTTAGTTCGTCGAATCTTCTGTTTGAAATCGTTCACAAAGTAGGTTCTATTAGATTCTCGTTCATTTTCTGCCACTTTTCCAAGGGTGAATTATTTTCCTTGCAAACTTTGTTGCACCGTTCCGTTTCATCCCCCTTCTGCAAACGTATCATACGTTTCGCTTAATCAGAAATACGTTAGATTCCGATAAACGAAAGCTCTCCGAATAATTGTACATCATTTCCCGAGGCGCTTGCACACGTACAGAGGACTCACCCCCGTGGCGGTGGTGGATATTCATCTTCGGATGGCGTGCATCGACTTGGCCCTTCTAGGGGCTAAATTATGCATAGCACGCCGTAATTCCTATGTATGTACGTGCGCAAGCCTACACCTGCCCGGGGAACGTTTGACGTTTATTAATTGCGTCGAAAGAATCGCGTACTACCACCGTTCTCTAATCCGTTCTAACGACCACGATTTATTATTCCCGTCGATGGAAATTTGGGTCGGATTCAGAAATTTCTATCGAAACGGACGATTTTTGGGATTTTTTGGAAACGTAGAAAATCAAAATCACCTAAGGATTCGAACTCAGGACACATTGAATTTTTTTCAATTCAAAAACATTTATTTACAAACACTTAAATATACAAGGGATGTATACAACGTTGCATTGCACTATATATTTCGTACTTATATCTATTAGTTCAGTGTAGCTCTTATCTTAACCCTTTGCACTCGAGAGGTGACCGTTAGTCGGGAACGTCCGAGGATATTGTCTTCAGATCTGTGATGAACAATAGCTTTTTTGGAATACAGATGAACGGATGAAGATACAGTGGCGGGCAAAAATTTAAGACGACAGGACAATGTGAAACATAATTTTTGTGGTTCCCAAATATTGTTTGTCCATTCATTTTTATTGTCATAATATTTCTTATTAATTAATTAATTTATTCTTTTTAACCCGTCGGTCTTAAACTTTTGTCAGCTACTGTAAATCACCCTAAACCTTTGCTAACAGTGAAAATATTAACCCTTTGCGCTCGAGAGGTGACCGTTAGTCGTTTAACGATACTAACTTCAAAAATTTTCAAACTCGAAATATTTACTATGATTCACGTATATTAAACTTCATTTAATTTAGTTAAGTCGTATATTAAAATTTACATATACGACTGTTTAACGTCCGGGTCTGAACTAACGTCTGAAAATTTGCGAAACTATCATATGCTAGGATTACGATGTCCCATGAGAGGGGACAGCCGAGTGCAAAGGGTTAAAAGATTCATCTACTTCTTCCAACGTTTGTTTGCCCCAAACGTATTGTATCTTTACATTTAGGCGAGAATCGAAGATCCTCTTCGCTTAGCCAACGATTACTTTAGGATTTTATTCTTGGTTATGATACTTGATAATTTTATATTACATATCTTTTTCATAGAATGTCGTCTCAAAGATATTTAAACAAAAATGTTAGAATTGATTATCATACATGAATCCTTCGTTGCTTTAATTGTCGCAGGTATATGTGATGTATAAGAGACCTGGGTAAATAATTTTAATTCACTTTTATTCGTTGCAGAGAAAAATGGGGGTATCTCTTACTCTATCAACTTGATTTTCAAAAGCAATCAATTTAACCGTTGTGTCTACACGATAATTTACAACGTATTATTTATTAATTGATACGTTGATCGGTTAAAAAAAAAAAGTGGTTAGCGCATTTTTGCTTCAATTTTCTGGTTCGAGTACCAGCGAAATTTCCTTCTAATTCTTATCACAGAGTGTAACGAGCATACGCTTCACGGTTCACGGAGACGAAAGATCATCGGGCAGATTTGCGGCTCGCGCGCATCGAACGCGATTAGATGCCCCCCACGGATAAAATAAGCACGGTTAATAATTAATTATCCTGTCCATTATCGTCCCATCGACGTCCCCCGTTATCGATGAAGTTGTCATTGAAAACCCGTTTCTCGGTTTTCCTTTCCGCGAGCCAGATGTGTCCCCGCCGATCGATCCCTATCTTTTATTAATTATTAACCGGGGAGGAAGTGGCGGGGATGATTGCTACGGAATGGGAGCAACTGTCTTTCAAACGGCCGCCATTATTACGTTCGCCATCGTTCGTCACAATTTCCTTCTCTGTAACCAGCAATTACCGCGACAAAATTATTCTCCCAACGTTCGTTTCTTTCAATAAACATTTGGCCAACCGAGTGGGGGAATTTCCCAGTTTTTCCGCAACAAGGGCGCTGCCATTGATTCCATTTACTTTTGTTATTAGTTAGTCTTGAACTAGTGTTCACGATTCGTCAAATGCAGTTTCTGCGTTTAAGTTTCAATCGGCAAGATTTGAGTCGAAAATCAGTGGTTTCGCGATAAGCAGCCACGTTAGGTTCGCGAAAAAGGATTCGGTCTGCGGTAAAGGACGACACGAACGCCAGCGGGGCTCGTCCTCGTAAAAGAAATATATCGGGGCCGGTGATCTAGCGCCGCCGTGGAAGATAATTATTCACGTTTAGATAACGAACGGCCGGCGATGATATCGAACGGAGGCGTCCATTAGCGGGGCTAAGCGTCGGCCCGAGCAAAGGTATATCTATTTATCATCAGATAACGTGCCGGGAATTATCTCGAAAACTCGCCTCGAACGGCTCGATACCGCTCGCGTGTCGCCGCTACACGCGCCCGCCTGCTTCGCATCGCCTCCAAGTCATTTCCATTCCGTTCGAAATTTCCCATCGTTTCTCTCTTTTAATTTTAGACAGTAGAAACTCCGAGAAATACGGTGACAAGAAATTTTCTTTAAATCGTGAACTCTACGACACCCGTATCCCAGGATTTTGGATTCTAGATCCTTTCTGTACTTTAGAATTTTTGAATCTTAGGATTCTTGAATTTTATAACTGCGATAATCTAGCATTCTGAGTTCTAGGATTCCTAAATTTTCGGATCGTTGAACCTTTAACCTCGTACCCGTAATTTTGGACTTTGAGAATTTTGTTCGTTGCTTCTCTGATTTTCTTACCGATTAGCCCGGGGATTAAGCAGCTCGCCGGTATCGCGACCTATTAAAGCCCCGGGCTATTAGAAATTAAATATTCAAGGAACGTGTTGCGGGGGGTTCACGCGAGCGAGCCGGGCCATGAAAATCGGGGAAGAGGCGAAGTCGCGGGACGCACATGGGGGGGGGGGCACTCTCCTCCGGCCTGGTCATGTCCGGTAATATACGTTCTCTCACGGAAAGTCGTGGCCACTTCCGGCGTGGCTAACCGATTATATATTCGCCCCGCAGAAGGACGAAGTCGGAGAGAATCGGCCGTTTAAACACGAGCCCGGTAAGCTTCCACGAGGCTTGTCCAGTGGCCGCGATCACGCTAACCCCTCGTTAAGTCATAACTTACCCCCCACCCCCTTAACCACCTCTGTACCGGCCCACGCTACACACCGTTCTTATTTATAAACCCCGAGCTCCGGCCTAGCTAATTAAATATTAATTAAAAGCCGTGAATTACAAGTTATACGCTTTCCATGGAGGACCTCCTCCTCCTCCTCCTCCTCCTCGATTTTCCCAGGGAACACTTAGGGGGCGAGAAACTCAGGGAGGATCGGCGGATATTTATCATCGACAGTGTCGCTGGCTCTATAGCGCGATAATTAAATGTTAATTAACCGGCGAGAATCGCCTAGTCAGCCCGGCGCGATTGACACGTCGAGATACGGGTGTCCAAACGGGTGTCCAAGTCCACGGCGTTCGTTACTCTAACGAGCCTGACGACTCACTTACCCGGGCAGCTGGAAATTCGCGTCGCTGTCTTCCTCGCCCGACCGAGGGGACAAGAAAAGAAACGAACGATAATCTCTCTGTTTGAGACAGCTTGCTCTAACATCGTTGCCTCCAAACGTTACCAACTGTTGAAAGTTCCTGGAGGCCCTCCGAGAAGCCCCGGTTCCGTGAGCCGAGTCAGCCGTGTTCCGTGCAGGTTCTTCCCGGAACCCGGGGCCGTGTTCCCCCTGTTTCCATCGCGAATGAACGCCGACGGCGAGCAAACGACTGTGACCGGCCGCGTTCACGGGTTATTAAATTCCTACGACTTTGAATACTCAAGATTCTCCCTTTTCCCACCCCCCCCGACCCGCCTTCAGGTGTACTCGTTTGCCCGGGGCGCTATGCAAACCATTCGACGCGCGAAACACCCAGCCGCCAATTATATCCCGGCCGCTGTTTCGTCTACCGTGTCCCAGACACCGGCCGATGGTGGTTACACATCCATTTACCCTTTATATTTTTTCATTAGAGTTACGCGAGAGGCAGCGATGGTGTAACATCGAGGCAAAATTCCCTGGCGGTTCGCCGCGCAATTTCTTGACAATTACAGGCTACAACAATCGGCCTTCCGTGGCCGCGGGCCACTGAATAATTCGAGACGTCCGCCCGTTCCCTCTCTCTCCCTCCCTCTTTTCCTCTCCTGTCTTTCTTTCTCGAGCCAGCCGCAATTAACCAGGACGAAGATCCATCGCCGATAACGCGAAAGTCGCGCTAATTAATTAACCCTGGTACCCCCACCGCCGGTTCGCCCCGCAGTTTTCCACCAGGTCTCCGGGGAAGAACACTCGTTGCGCGATCATTTTATAAACGATAGAACGCCCAAGGGATGAGTTTGGCTAGTAGCGGGTGGACTAGCAGCGTTAGAGGATCTTCGTTTGTTCGAAACGTTCATTACGTACGAGGGGCAACTTCAGGTTTTTCAGGCTTGTAACCGTTGCGTCCCTAACCAAGCATCTTTCTTTTTAAACGTTTACCACGAGACAAACAAGGAATAATTAGCGCACCTGTCGAATTTTGATCGGTTCATTCGGTTAAGGATACACGGGAGACCTTGCACGACTGTTTCGGGCCTTAAGAAGTTTCGCGAAACGTTGCGGGTAAAACTTGTGGGCTGTTTTGAAGAACAAATTACAGGTCCTATTTGTTAGGTCCCAAGCGTCCTGGGAATACAGCAGTGGGGCCCCGGTTCGTCTCTTTTTCTCGGATCGTGCGAAAATTCGTGCCGAGGGAGGGCCCGGAGTATTCATCCGTCCCTCTGGTTCCGTTTCCGACCGCGAGGCGAGCAACAAAAAGCGAGCTGAAGGGGGGAACGTTGATCGAGGGGGAGGAAGAAAGAGGGCGAAGGTGGCGGCGGGTCGGTCGATCGGGATTTTAACAAGAATTTCGCTCGGAGCTCGCAAAGAGACGAGAGGCGGAAGGTTAGGGGGTGAAGGGGGGCGAAGGGGGTGGGCAGAAGCTGGGAAGATAGCCGGGCCGGGAACAGAAGAGGGCCCCGCTTCCCCTCCCTCCCACGCGGACCCCAGAGGGGGGTGGTGGCTAACCCATCATTATCGACAATTTATCAATAGCCAATAATATTATATTAAAGCTGAGGGCCCGCGTTCCGCAGCGGCGTGGAAACCGAAACTCGCGCGACGCCACCGCCACCGCCACCACCACCACCCACCCCCTCATCCCCCGGTGTATTTATGTTGCCCCGAATCATAACGTTCGGGCGTGTTGCCGGCAGAAGGGGCGAGGCTTTAATCGGATCAGTCAGCTCGGGAATTCCGATTGATCCTCGTCCCCCGCCCCCGTTTGCGCTCGTTCCTCGAGCTTTCCGCGTTGGAGTAGTTTCTGGGGGAAATTGCGGCGCGGCGAAGACAGAGGGGCACCATCCAGAGCGGAGTAGATAAGGGCCCGCCGCAAAAATGAGCCGGTTAACTCTCGTAGGCACGCTCCGACAGTATTCCAGCCATTACGATATTTACCGGCGCCTTAAGGAGCCAGTAAAGCTGCACCACCCGCTTTGCATATTGCGGAAGACGCCCTCTTACGGTGACGCTGTCTGTTTGCCCAGACGAGATTCTTTTAATCTCGATAATTCTTGCTTCCTCGTCGCCCGCCTGTATCTCCGTCCATTCTTAACCCCGATAGGGTCATTCGGACGTGTTTTATTTTTCGAAAGCATCGCTTCGGTTAAGGGTTAACGACGACTATCGTTAGTTTGCGGTGCTATAAAAAGTTACGAGAGATACTTCGCTTGTAAGCTGTTCGCGTTTCGTTAAGGAGAAGGGACGAATTCGTTGTTGAAAATTGACGAGATCGTTTAACCGAGGGGAACCACGCAGGTCGGGTCGAAGGGCAAAGAACATCGAAGGTTCTTAAGAGCGTTCCGGGTCACGGTGGTAAGAAAATTGTCGAAAAAATTGAAAAGATAGAATCTGTGACGGGAGATCGGCCGCGGTTGTCCGCGGGTGCCTTAATTTACAAGAGCGATCGCGATCGCGCCGATAGCCGGTCTTGTCTTACGGGATATAATTTAGCGGTAGTCCGGCTTCCACAGACGATCTCTCCAATCAACCACTTAGCCCGACGATGTATTTACGAGGTGTTTCGTAATTTTCTCTAATTCGACGCGACTTCCCCCTCTTCCTCCTTTAAAACCCGCCAGCACGCGCCCTTCGGGATCTCGCCTAAGCCCTGTTCAGCGTCGGAAACAACAGCAGGAGTGGAGGAGAACAAAAAACCCTTCCCCTTCCTCTCCCTGTTCAGCGTGGTGCGTTATGCTTGACGGTAACCGCGATTTGTCTTCTGCGGAGCAACGATACGATCTCTAACCCCACGATGGATCTTCATTTGATGATCGCTCGGGCCTCGATAAGCATCGAGATCCCGGTGGATAGGTCTCGGCTGATGGATGGTGGTTTTGTGGGTTTTGGAAATTTGACGAGCAACAGCCCTCCCCCTCCCCCTCCCCCTCCGCCCCTCCGCCGGCGACTCGATCGTTCCTAGCAAATTTTCAAGGCCGTCGGTACGTGGATGTGTTGCTCGTTTCGGGGAATCGTAAATCAGCGAAGGGATCGAGCGGACGATCGCACGGAATTCTGTTCGGTGGACAATTCCTCGGGCTCGTACTTAGCCCGACCGACAAAAACACAGGTTCCCGATCGCCGATATATCCGGATACATCGAGGGCCCGAGGAGAGAAGGGAGAGGCTGGTAGACCGCGTGTCTGAAAGGATGCTAACTAGATGCTCGACCCCGAAAAGGGCTGCTCGATCTGGCTTGCCTCTCGCTCCTTCCTTCTCTTTCTCCCCCCTTTCGTTTTCTTCTTCTTCTTCGTCTTCGTCGTCTTCTTCTTCTTCTTCTTCTTCTTCTTGGGCTGCTCTTCGCTGGTTCCTCGTGCCCCTGCTGCTCTTCCTGTTCCTCTTTCACGGCGGCTGGCCGGGCCCCTGCACCAGAGATTAAAAAGTTAATGGGGGGGCGTGCTGTGGGGGCGTGCTACGTGTACGTGGTGCCGGGATTTATGTCTGCACCACCGAGATATCGTTCCTCTCGAACGCCAATAGGCACTGGCTCGTTCTAAATCTCTACCCCGCCACCCCCTCGGACACCCTCCGTGTCTGTGTACTCGACTTTCGCGAAACGAGCCTTTCCTCCTCCTCCTGCTTCTCCTTCTTTTCTCTTTTCCCTTTCCTCTTGGGCCACTTTCTTCTTTGACGTCCCTGCTGTTAGCTGTTTGCCGATTTTAACCATCAACCGGGTACTCGCAATGGTTAACTCTTTCGTTCTCTAAACACTTATCAATCCTACCAAACGGCGTTAAAATAAACTAGATCACACTGTGCATTAGATTCTGCAAATGCGCAAATTTAACGACAAGGTTTTTATAACACCAGGTAAAATCAAATTTCGAGGCCGCTCTAAACGCGTTAAAACGCCCGCTTATCTGTCGGAGGAATTTCCGACAGAAGGGTAACTCCGTGACGAACGGAGCACGCCAATTGGCTCTCCTCGATCGTCAGAGCGTCTTCCGGGGTTTTCAGCGTCACGATCCGCGATGCACGAAATCGATCCCCTGTCCCGCGTTGGCGAAATAGATTCCGCGCGATTTCAGGCGAGGGGTTAAGGCGACGTCAGTTCCTCCCGGGGCAGCCTCCAACTAACTTTCCACTCCATTTTTTCCCCTTTTGATTGCCGATAATTTATATACGGGGAAATATTAGATTCGTGCGAAACCGTATTAAACCAGGCCCCGTGGAAGAGGAGAATCGAAGTTCGAGAGAAGGGGGAGGACAAAAGGGAGGATGTACAGGGGGTGGGCGGTCGTCTCGAGGAGGCCTGTAATTATTGGCAAACATGAGCACCGCGGCCCATAAGATTAATTTTTACGCGAGATTGATGCCGCGGGATCGAAGGGTATCGACTGACGGCTGCCAGGGGGGAGAGGGGTCCCTCTCAGGGGGTCCTATTCTTCCCTTATGGGCGATTGATCTACGCCTCTCCTAACGAGATTCCATCCCCCCTATCTTATCACCCTAATTACACAAATTCTAACGCTCGTCTATATGACTTCGCTTAGTCGCTGTTAAATCTTGATACCCTTTCGGTTCGTCGTGAAAGAGTACGGTGTTTAATTTATTTACAGATGAACCTCGATTATCGGAATTAATAGGGAGAAAAATGTGTTGCGTTAGTAGAATGTTGGAATAATAAAACCATCACATGGTTTGTTAGACTGACTAAATGGAATTACGGTATTCTAAAGGAGGACTTACTCTGATTCTGTTTGGGGGTAACAAAGAAATATCGATTCTCGATACGATCAATGCGTTATCTAATATTAAATTAATTACTATATATTAATTAAATTAATATGCGTTGACCTTCATACGTGTCGCGACGCATTCGTTCTTCAAAGCCTTGCACAGCAATCGCGATACGACGAAAGGAGTAGTAGCTACTCCACTGACACGGAGTCAGCCCGTATCTTCTCGAATTTCCTGGCTGCCTCAAACCCTCAATTACCGAATTAAATATAAATTCTCGACCGATCGACGTCCCGGCCGCTTCCGCGATCGACGCCGAAATTTTTCGACCTCTTCCCCTCCCCTACCGCCAAGCCGTTCTCGGCCACTCGGCGTGCGATACGCTGGCCAGGGATCGGTTTAATCGATCGGCGGAATGCAAAGGCGGGCTCTCTTTCTCTCTCGAGCCGCGCTTTACCGGCTTTAATTACGAAAGCCGTGAGAATTTCGGCCAACGCCGGAGATTGAGCCTCCTCTCCTCGTGGCCGATCCGAACGGGGAAGGAGATCGCGTATCGACGTAATGAACTTCGCGAGGGAACCGTTTCGGTAATTTGTAAGGGGGCAAAGCTTCGTTTCGAGGAAACCGCGAACGGGGACGAAGGGAGGGAGAATAGAAAGAGGGGGAGGGATTTCGAGAGTTTTTGCGAGATTCTGTTCGGGTGTACGGCTAGGAAAATCGGCCAGAGATATTCCCAGCGACGACGAGGCGCTCCTCCATGAATTACACGGTTGACCATTAAGACAAAACCCGACCTCTGCCATAACTCTCCATAGATTTATAGTAGCCGCGGAACGGAGGAAAAGGAGCCGGCGTTATAATCCTTCTAGCGTCCCCCGTGGTACCCGGTTTCGTCCCCTGGCACTCTCGGGGGGCAGTTCGCTTAGAGGAGGACGCCGCGATGCGGGGGCAGAGCGAGAGACAGAGGGCGGGATGGGTCCCTCGGGTTGTGCGAGCGCGCGAACGCGATGCATTAGCATCGAGAGACAGAAACCGCAGAAAACGCAGCTTTGTGTGGTGTCCACACCGTCACCGTTGTATAAAAGAAGCCACGCGGGGCTATAAATATCGGCTTATTTACGGGCGCAGGGCCATAGGCCGCGCAGCGGGGATAAATTCAGCAAAATGCCCATTTAATTAACACCTTATTTATTGAGACGTCCGGTTCGAGTCCCTTCCCCTCTCCCAGGACCACAAAGGGCAATCCCGAAACAAAAAACGACGCGTTGTTCGTCTCTCGGGGAGGAACTATTTACCTTCGCCTCTGCTCGCTCGCTTTTAATCACGAGTGCGCGTGGCCACGCGAAAAAGAGCGTCGAGGGTGATCGAGTATGGAGAAGGGTTAAAGAGTTTAGAAACGAAAACGATGGTTGAAATAATGTACAATGCGTAGCCATTGGGCGAAAGGGGTGGTCGAAGAGTGCTCGAAGCCACTCGTAGAAACAACCTCGTGTGCCACTCTGCCGTTTCTGCGGCTCTCCATATTTCCCATAACTCTTTGAGGCTGTTTGAGGCATGTTGCTCAGAAATTTTATTGCGTTTTAAATTAAACAAAATTGGTATATTTTTATTATCAAACTACCGACACGTTGAAACTTGCCAACACAAGCGAACATATTTATAACATTTTTTTTATGGTATTACCAATTGTTTTACGTAAGTAAAACTAAATATAAACCTATACGCATGCAACTATATTGCAATATTTTGCGGTGCGTCTAAAAATGTCCCAGCATGCGTTACCGTGCATCAGAAAGGTGGGACATTTTTAATCCCAAAGAGATAAGAACGAACTTGCTGCGCGATCGATAGAAAGTTCGGTAGCGCATGATTCTTTAGATTCAATAATCGAGGTGTCCTCGGTTAACGCGATACTTCGAGTTCAATTTGAAAGTTGTCACGCACATTTCGGCGGAGCGTTTGAAATTAGAGCCGAACGATTCGTTACTCGATTATCCGTTGTACAGCAAACTTTTCTTTTAACGCGGTGCGAATTTCCGTGGTGCACGGGTCGTCGAATCGCCTGCAGGGTTATAGAAAATTAAAGTTTCCCCGTAAGTCAAGAAGGCTGACAGGCGAAACGCTCGCGGCGTATTCTTTACTGCCCCATTTGGGGGCAGTTAACCGGCGGCGGGACTTCAATTACCCGGGCCGGAATTAGAACCTCGTTAAATAATCGTCGGAGAAGAGTCTGAAGGAAACCGGGGGCCACTTTGCGCCCCGGTTCGATCCGTAACCCGGTCTCTCCCCGTTCCCGTAGGCTCTTCTTTTTACCGTGCCCGTTCAGGTGCCACTTTTCTCGAAGATTCAGCTGCTGCCGATGTCTTCTTCTCTCCTGTCTCGGGCACGGGGATCCAACGGCCACTACCGGGTGGTAAAGTACACCGGGACGAGAGACAGCCAGGCTCGGTTACACCTGCCTCGCGAAAGCCGGACGCGCGAGAGCCTTCCTCTTCGTCGCGCGCGCTTCGCTTCTGCCTCCGTTTCCTCTTCGCAATGGTTGCTCCATTTTTGTCGGAGGAACGCTATGGGCCCCATGGTTTTTCCTTTTTTTTTTTTTGCACGCTCGTCTACTCGAGGATGTTAGGGCTTCGGGATGCTTGGATCTTAGGAAAAGCAAAGCACGATCGCTTCGCGACTTTAATCGCTTGCGCTACCGATAATTTCCACGTGCCGTGCGCTGTGAAGTCACTTTGCACTCGTCGAAACAATATCACTCTCAATTTTACAATATTATCGTAGTAGCGTTCTGACAATTCTGAAATATTTCGACTAAAGAGCGATTTTGGAACAAAACCGTTTCGACGCGCGTGTTTGAAGCGCAAGTGGTTAGCGATATTCGAAAAGGAAAGGATAAGTTCGTGGACGAGCTAGTTGAAGTTTCTCGACTGGCAATAAGGTTCGATCGAGGGAAGACGGTTGCTCGAAACGAAGTCGGCACGGCGGCTCCCAACTCCCCGAGGATCGTGGCCGTCCACAAAACCGAGTGGATTACACCTGCGCAGCTGCCCGGCCGGGCAGGTGAATCCTCGGCTCTCACCTGAGCACCGTGGATTCCGCGCACAAAGCTGCCCACGGCCGCACGGCGCGTTGACACGTGTAAAGAAAAATACAGGCTCGCCAGGGAAAAGTGTCCTCGAGGACACGAGCAGGTGATATCAATTGTACGAATTATGCTTGATTGACTTACGAGAACCAGAGGACCCTCCTTTATGGAGGCACGAGCCATCGCCGGGCACGGTGTGTCGCGCGTCGCGTCGTCTGGAATTTCAATCGACGCGTGGCGTTTCTGGGGCAAACTTAAGATCTCTGAGCTTCGTGGCACTCGAGCCGTTGGATTTTTCGAATGTTAGGTTTATCGGACTGCAGCGTTATTAACGCAGCTTACAATAGGAGTTTCGGTTGTTCCAGTTTAGGGGGAAACTTTCTGCGAATCTTTGCAGCTTTTAGACTTCACTTACTCGTTCCGGAGTCGTTAAACTGGTGTAACGCAAACTTTCGATTGAAACGGAAAACAAAGCGGCCCTCGAGGCGCCGACAGTCTATTCACCGTCCGCTAATGAAAGCGGAGAGGCCTCTAAATTTCCGCGCAGCTGTGGCCCCATTTTTTTCAACGCCCGTGTTCGCAATAGCTCGTCTTCGATCGGCAAATAAAAGCTGCCCTGTATCGATCTATAATCTGACCGTACGCGCTACATCTCCCTCTCTCTCTCTCTCTTTCTCTCAATCTCTCTCTGTCCCTCTCCGTTTCTTTCTTTCTCCCTGCCAGCCACATGCAGCCGACCACGAGCCTCCGCTTTAGCCCGTGCATATACTGGGCAATCTTTGTAATTATAGAGCAGCCGCGCGTCCCATTAGCTCGGTGGCCCTCGTGCACGGAAGAAGAACTCGTCGACGGGGAAGAGAAACTAAGAGGGAGAGAGAGAGAGAGAGAGAGATGAGCAGTGGTGGTGTGTATCGGTTTATCCGCCGAGCGACCACTGACCAGCTCAACATCTTCTAGACGTCTCTTCGCCGATGAAAAATTTAATTATTCTCCAGCTGCTCTCTTTGCGCTCGCTTCCGAGATTAATTTACAAAGATCCCTTATAGAGGTCCGAGGAAGTTTCGGATTTAAAAGACGACGGTAACCCTGAGGGCGAGCAAAGGAGTCCCTAGACGGTGGCGGACGACGAACCGCGAAGGGCAGACCGTGGCAGAAGCGGATGTCGGTTGTAAACCCGTGGCAAACGGTTTTGTTCGCGAGGGAGCGTCGTTCACGCACGCCGGAACACCGGCAATGATCCTGTAAAACACGAGCTTGTAAATTTACCGGCATGCCGATGAGAGAGGCTAGCCGTCGAAGGAGGTTCTTACAGCCGACGCTAGTCGTTACCGCTTTCCTTGATGTCATCATTTCACTCGAAGCGTTGCTTCGCCTCTGTAGATCAGCTGACTCGCTGTTTACAGCGAAGGATTTTGAAATTCTGATCGTTTAGGGTTTTGGAGCCTTGGATCTTAGAATCCTCAAATTCCAGATCCCTTTTAGAATTCGAAGTCTTTGAATTCAGTGTCTTTTGCTTGCTCTACTTTTGGAATTTCAATTGTTTCGAATTCTTTTGTAAACATTCAGGGAATTCTTCCATTGTCCAGAGAACTGAGACAACACTAAATAGCGACAATGGTGAAATTCCAGATCCCTTGACTTTCGAATCTTTTTAGAATTCGGAGTCTTTGAATTCAATGTTTTTTGCTTGTTCTACTTTTGGAATTTCAATTGTTTCGAATTGTTTTGTAAACATTCAGGGAATTCTTCCATTGTTCAGAGAACTGAGACAACGCTAAATACGTAAGGTGTCGAGAAGTCGAACACGATCCCGCCTGATTCGAGCGTTGCTGTCCGCGACCGCGGCAGCCGTTATGGGGGCCTGTAATTCATTGGTTCCGCTGCAGGTGTTTTTGCTTCTTCGACGCGAGTCCGGCTGTAAAGGAACTATTAAATCGCGATTTTATGCCCGATCACCGGCTCGCGTGCCCCCAAATCCGTTCTCCCCACCATCTAATCTCTAATTAACCGCCGATGTCCACGTCGGGGGTTTCATTTCGTCGTTCTAATGGCTCGCGCGTTTTGTATTTGCGAGCGTCGAGTCGTTAACAAAGCGATCGTTCGATAAATCTTGGCGAGGAAATTGCAACGACGACGCACTCGATGACGTTCACCCAATTTTTGTTGCCTCGACGCCGATTAACCCTTTGACTGCGGCGCGCTCTCGGACGAATCCATCAATATGGACGGCGCGTTTTTCGTATGTCAGTCGCTACAACTGGTTGTCCACTGACTAGTGACCAAAACAGTACTCGGAAGTTTGATACCATTCTTAGGGATTAAAAATAATAATGACAAAGTAATAATGGCATATTTAGTTGCTGTGTTACATAGGACAATAAATTCTATGTTGAATTAATCATTAAAACAGTAATAAAGGTGTTACAGTAAAGAAATACAGAGGACGTATATTTACGCCTTTCGTATATATTGATGGACTTGTGAAGGCGTATATTTACGCCTTTAGCAGTCAAAGGGTTAACATGTTATATCCCATGTTAAATCAATCGATAAAACAGTAAAAAAATGCAGAGGGCGTAAATTTACGGTGTTCGTATATATTGATAGACTCGTGAAAACGTATATATACGTCTTTAGCACTGAAAGGGTTAATTGAGTACAAAAATAAATTGATTGTTTGCAATATTTCTTGTTCCGTACCAGTTTTATGGATAATTTCTGTTGTCCAATATAAATCTCGACTTTTTGAAAAATATTGTTCAGTTTTCTTTGACCCTACGAAGTTATCCAAGGAAATAAAATATTCTAGGGGGTAGTTCTAGTATTTCTAAACATGTTTCAAAACAGAAATTAAGATCACTCTGTCAAGTATTTTCTTCACCGGTTACAATTTTCAATTCATCCTTCAAGATGCGTTTAAGTCGTCCTATTAACTGATGCAGTTGTATACTGACATAATTATAAATGATTAACCAACCAAAGGGTTAACGCATTCACCGCCACCTACGAGATATCTCGTAGTTTGTGTCACAAGTTCAGATTGATCGCAATTGCTCACGGATTAAGTTTTAATAACCGTTTCGCTTTTTATCGTCAAAACGATAACCAGTATTTTTCTTGAAATGAGATCTTAACGCCCAGGGTAAGGCGCTCCAAAATTTATCCGACAGTGAATGGGTTAAAACGCGTCGCGTGCTCGACTCGGCCACGCGTCCCGGCAGCTGCGTCTCCTACCTGTGGATCGACCTTAATATTCCCCCCCGATCGAATGAATTCCTCGGAAGAACCGGCGTGTCCTCTCCTTCAAAAAACAGTTTTTACGATTCAACGGGTTAATTGGTCAGCGTCTACGCAAAATCCGTCCGAGCAAAACCGCGAGCCATCGGTTGGCGGCGAGAAGACGAACGCCTCTGTGGCCTATCTGTCAGTGGTGTCCGGGTGACGGGCGGGAAAAAAGGTGGGAACAAGGTAATCAGCAATTACAGCAGAATTTCCAGGTGTCCGTTCGGACTGGAAACGTCGCGAGGAAGATTTACTCGATCGTTAATCTGTCCGCGTGCGAGGAGCCGAGCAATAGGTGGACTTTTCCGGCGGCCAGGGACGTTCACCTGCCCGGGTACAGAGGGAGAGGAGGGGGAGAGAAAGAGAGAGAGAGGGCAAGTTTGCATTTATTTCCTAATCAGTCGAAAGTTCGCACCTGCTTTCCGTCCACTTCCACACAACCATCCCGCCTCTGCCTCTGTCTCTCTGGCCAGAGCGGAGCTCGATTAAACCGGTAATCGTTAAACCTCAATTAACGAGCCCGGTACCAAAAACGGCTCGGGGGCCCCCGTTTCACGGTTAATCGATTTATCGGGCTAGCATGATCGGTCGCGATGATACATAATTAATCGTTCGGAGAGAAACCGCGCGGGCAACGATGATGCGCGGTTTATTTACGCGGTAATCAGTCGGAAATTATGTTTCATTCTGTGCGGCTCGAAATGTATCAAACTCGGCTCCCGAGCACTGGGCCAGAGGCCTCTCTCTCCGCGATCACGTTCTCTGTCGTCGATTCCACGTTTAATCCTCTTAATTAACCCGGTTCTACCGATGCTTATTTTCCCCTCGAACGCACGCGAACGTCATATTACAATATGTTTCTTTAACATAGAGTTCGCATCGAGTCGGGAAACTGTCAATAGTTGCGCGACCAGTGTAGTCGTTTATTCAATGTTTAGGGTGTAGAATGAACAGGCTCGAGTCATTTAGAAATTATTTTATTATCTATATTCCTTATTTTTACACCGCGATACAACGAGCGTGTTAATCCTTTGACGTTCTTTGACGAGTCCGACTCGTGCCTCTGACATATATTCTAAAACTAGTTTGATGCGGGAGGTAATGATTATCACCTTGATGCATAGTTTTTTTTTATAAAAGCCGATAAAAAAAAAATGAATTTTTTTTATGTGGAAAAACTCAATTTAGAACGTTGTCTTGGCAAGAAAATTAAAAAAATACAATTAATCTCAAAATTATCTCGAGTGTGCACGGTTTGGCCAGTTTAGGGGTTAAAACATTCGAAACCTTCAACCGCGAAGGGGTTAAGAAGGATGCGCAGGGAACGTCGAACAAAGATTGTTCCACTTACGTTCGATTCGATAGAACGACGTGGTTCCCGGAGAACTAGTATCTAATAAGATAGTTAGAGCATGGTTAAGTAATGGATATTTTTCCCACGACAGCGAAACACGCTATTTCTGTCCTCTAACTAAAGGGCGACAAGTTTGCGTGGTCGTGCGCGTTAAGGGGTTAAAACATTCGAAACTTTCAACCGTGAAGGGGTTAAGAGGGATGTGCAGGGATTGTCGAATAAAGATAGAACGACGTGGTTCCCGGAGAACTAGGAGTTAATGAGATAGTTCGAGCATGGTTAAGTAATGGTTATTTTTCCCGCGACAGCGAAACACGCTATTTCTGTCCTCTGACTAACGGGCGACGAGTTTGCGTGGTCATGCGTTGGCCGATCGGCGGAAGGTGGCACGGCGACGAGCTCTCTCGCTCGCGTTAACCGTACCTGTTACTTGGCTCCGCCGTCGGTAATTAGTTCAGCTGCAGCGTGCGGAGACGCGTGCCCAGTGCTCGCAGTGGCTGCGGCTGCACCTGTCGCCCCGGACGCGTCCGCGCGCCTTCATAAATACGAGGCTCCGCGGGTAAGCGTAAGCGCGCACCATCGGCGACAGAGAGGGTCGATAAAAAGCCGCTATTAGGGCCCGATCCCAGACGTCCGGGCCCGCCTGTAACCATACACGACGTTGCACTTTAAATTTGATTTAGGACTACCACGATCTCGCACCCCTCTTCCTCCCTCTGTCGCTCTGTCTCTCGCTCGCCCGGTCGATGCATCGCCAGGCGGACGACCATCGCGCCGTCCCCCTTCGCCGAAAGGGGAACGGAAAGGGGCATTAAGGTATGATCGGCCGAAGTCCGATGGAAATCGCGTAATGTACGATCGGTATCGGTAATGGAAAGTGAACAGGGAACTGTGGATTTTCGACGTTGGGATTTTTCGAATCTAGGACATCTCGGTTCTTCGAATTTCAGAACCTGGAACCTTCTGTGTTCGCGCTTCTAATCTTTTCGTCTTTGGTTCCATTCGACATTTTGCATTTAAGATGTTTAACCCTTTGTGGTCCGCGCTGCACTTGCAATTTCGTTTCAGCAGGTCTTATGTCGACAATGTGTCGCGACACGTTGGACATATAACTGCAACGCTTAACTAATTCTAACTTTAAAATCGTCTTTTATCCAATTTGAATAAATTTCAGCGAAGTTATATTGGAAAGTGTTTTGTGCAATTTTCGGGGCAAATACCCGACTGTGCGCTGTGTCGAGTGACGCTCGACGTAGGACCGTAAAGGGTTAAGCTTGAAATTTTGAAAGGCGAAGTTTCTGAATTTCGAAATCTTTGGACCTCTGAACTTTGGATTTTTGGACGATTCTGAGCATTGAAACGTTGAATCCTTAAGATGTTGCGATTTGAAAATCCATGGACACTTAGACTCTCTTATTTCTGGATCTCGGAGTATTGTCCATAAATCCTGACCGCGCGTAAGACGTTCGTTAACATTTATTTGCGAACCGACCAGTCGAATTCGCAGGTGTTCCGCTGCTGGCGAAGCATGCATGGAGTCGGGGTCCTCTCGCTTCGGCGCTCCTAGCGCATATAGCCGGTGCATAGACGGTGGTGCACCGCGATAAATCTCGACTACGATACCTATCTCGGCGACTATGCAAGCCAGCCAGACGGTTTCCTCGTCGTCGTCGTCGTCGAGCGTCGTTCCCCCGCGACGCGGCCACGACCGCGTGTCGAAGCTCGATCGTGGACTCGAGATCCTCTCTGGGGCCTCTGGAATTTCGATAACACCGCACTTCCGCGTGCCTTTGCTCCCCCTTCGTGAAATTTATTCTGCCAACCCCAACAAACTAACAAATTATTCGACAATTTCGCTATTGTCCAATCCGTTGCGAAGCCCATTCAGCGATCGCCGATCACGGAATTGTGTTAGTCTTCGTCCTGTTCCTCGTTTCGTCTATAATTTTATGCTTTGAAGCATCTTTAATTGCTTCTCATGGTACGCATTCTTTTCGTCCTCTTAGAGCGTCACTGCAGCTGAATTAATTCTTAACATCGCGACACTGTATTGCCCTATTAATAATAGAAATTAATGTACAATAACGGATAAAAGTTTAAGACGAGAGACTGGTGTAGAACATACTTTCATAGTTCACAAATTTCATTTTTATTGTTATCACGGTAGAATCCTATTTATTGATTAACATACAATGCAAATCTGATTTATCATTCCATTCTTTATAAATTAGTTCGTTTAATTCCTTTGACTCTTTAGTTTTAAACGGTTAAGCTAAATAATTAATTACACCACCGAGACACAGTTTAAAGTATGAAACTGACGCTATTATGGCTGATAGTTTGCACGAATCTCTATCGTATTAACCCTTTTAGTACCGAGCACATTTAATGAATTTGCTAAGGTTTGGGGAAAAGCTCGTAAAAACGGAAGTAACAATGATATTTACAAAATTCAACAAGCAGCGTATTACGGAGTAAAAGAAAAAATAGAAACAATTATAACGTTTTATAAATCTATTTTGAGATAAAGCTCTTTCGCGATGCAAATATTTATGCGCCATGGCGTACGCAACGACGTATCGTCGTTCGACACTAAAAGGGTTAAATCAAACGGAGTCCCGTTCACCAATTCCATCGCGGAGTCTCGCGTCAGCCCTCCTTCTCGTGGCTCGTTTCTCTGAGTGGATAGTCGGGTTAGGGGCGCAGTCACGAAAAGGGCCGGAGGATCGAAAATTAAGGTCCGCGGCGTCCGGCACGCGACAAGGAGCAAGCTGCGAGCGCGTCGATCGAGCGTGTGCAAGCTGCAGCCTCCACATCGAGCGCAATCGTATGAATCACGCGGAACGCGACCAAGCTATCATTACGCTCGGTAATCACGGTCATCTGTTCGAACTGTTCTAATTGAGACTCAATATATCGAGCCCCTACCCCGGCTCGCGACCACCGCACCTTTCCCGCGCTACCGCCGACCTCCCCTTTCGTTCATCGAAATTTGTTAACAGTTTCGCAAGGAAGGTGGAACGATAAGGCAGAGAAAAGGGGTGCAGGTGATACAATTTTGTTCGAGTTACGTTTAACCCTTTGACTGCCACGTCGAAATCACATGTTTCGCTGGATGCAATATTTCATAGAAATTAATCTTTTATTTTCGATGTTCCAATAAGAATTGTTAATTGTTCAATGGGGCACTTTGTGCTTCAAGGTGTCCTCTAATTAGTGGCAATGTTCAAAGTGCGCCAACTGGCAATTTTTATTCAATTGTTACAATTTTAAGCAGTTGAAGCGCTTCGGTCACCGATGACCACTGTGGCGTCACAGGAGAAACGATAGCCGGTCATATATGACCCATGTGGCAGTCAAAGTGTTAACCGTAACTTCGAGATCGAGGATCGATGCTTAACTGAATTTAAGAAATTAATTAGAAAGTTGTTCTTCGATGGCAATCGAATGGTTCAAGCTGTTAACCCTTTACTTTTCGAATCGATCATTTGTAATTATTCAACTGCGGATTGTTGTGCATTTAAAGAAAATTCGAGCGCGCGAAAAAATGTAGAATGCATGTAAAATGTGCAAAAGTATAGAGAATATCTAAGGCGAATTGCAAATCATGAAATTTACAGGATGATACAAGCTTCGATTCCTATTTCTTTACTTGCTGTCTTACGAAAATTTGAATTTGTTTGAAAATTCGCGGTCCGGCAACGATGTTCAATTTTTTAACTTGTGAGATCGAGGATCGACAAAATTATAATATTTGACGCGAACGTGTTGAAATAATCGCAAGGGGTAAAGGGTTAAGCGAGCCTTAAGTTAGCGTTTTTTGGCACGGGGGAAGAGAGATACCCGTGACGGAGACCGAGCCGGGGCTAACGATTATTGCGCAGTAAATAACCGAGGATCCACCTGTGTATGCGGCCCGTCGCTTGTAAAACCGACAGAACGTTCCATTGTTTTACATGGACGATCGTAAAGCATAACGAGCCCGCGAATTTCTGTCTGCTCCCGCGCGATAATCGTTCGTCATCCCCCGGAAGAGAGACACCGCGGAAACCGTCTTCCCCGCGGCTTGTAAATTCATCCTAAGCGAGCAAGCACAATCAAGCATAGTCAAGATATACAGACAAATACCCTTGCGAAAAAAAAAATTTCTTAATTTGAAATGCAGAATGGAAATTCTTAATTCCCGTTCCAAATTATCCGACGATTCTTGATGAGTCGCTCGAGAGACGACTGTTAATCGCCGAACGATAGTTTCGCAAATTTTCAGACTTCAGTCAGTTTATTTTTTATTAGTCAGATCCCCCGAAGGTTAAATAGTCGTATATGTAAATTTCAGTACACGACTTAACTAAACTAAATGAAGTTTAATATACGTGAATCATAGTGAATATTTCGAATTTGAAAATTTTTGAAGTTAGTATCATTAAACGACTAACGGCCACCTCTCGAGCGCAAAGGGTTAAATTAAGTGTCGTTTTCAACGTTTGCTCCGAAATCACCGAAACGCGCATATTTTCTTTTTTTTCTAATAGATAGTCACGGTATACCATAGGTTGGTACACGCATAATAACATGCGCGCAGGTTTCTCTGGCAGCCGTGGAGAAAGAGCTCAAAGCAATATTATTTAACCGTTAAAGTCAGTCCTCGTTAGGCCGTGGCCGATAGAGGCGTGGGTCGTGTCGTCGTATATTAGTTCGGAAACGCCTCCTGCGGGATCGAGAGGGGTGATGGCACACGAGATTAATAGCCAGCGGGTCAAGTACGCCGGGAGAGCCGTTCTACCGAACGGAGTTCACCTTCGGGAGAGGAGCATGCAGGCATCTCCGCGATCGAAAACGCGAATCATTCCCTGCTCACGGGGCAAAAATTTAACCACGCGTTTCTGTTTCGAGCCACCCGCGTGCTGTGTGTTGCAGGCTTCTTTCCTTCGAACGTATCGGCCAACTGAAACTGGGTCGTTCGCATAATAGACGTTCGCCGATCTTTCGCATCGTTATACGTACGCAACGGCGTGTAATTGTATTAATTATTATTAGCATCGATGCCGGCAAACTTACAGTAACCGACAAAAGTTTAAGGGTCAGAGAAAATAAATTAATTAGAGTTCTGCCAATAATGAAAATAAAAATGAATAAATAAACAATATTTGCGAACAATAAATTAAGTTTTACATAATCCTGTAGTCTTTTTATTAAATTAAAAAATTCAAACTTTTTTAAATTTAAAATTCTAATTTTTATTCGCTACCGTATACAAAATTATTTTTTTTTGCAAGAATTCTATTTCGAAAATATTTCGTTTTCCTTTTTTATTAGGATATTTACGAAGCGAGCGTATAAATTTGCATAATTTGTTTTGAATTGTTATAAATTTGAGTTGCGCGGCAGTATTTCGTTACAACGAAGAGTTCTGTTGCGATTGCGTGCCCTCTGCGTCGATCGTCGCACGAGTTACGATGTTTGTTCTGGACGAAACGATATTGTTAAGAGTTCGATCAGATTTTCCCCGGATAAGATCGGGCGCAGCGCCGCTGCCAGAGTAATTGCACGATACTTTATATATTACGCTAAGTAATTGCCGCGTCTGTATGCGCGTTTATGTAAGGCCGCGGAGCGAACAATGAGGCCCCCGATTACGATCGTCTCGGATTCGCATTATATCCAGCCGCCGCAGCGTCCACGAATCCTACCTGGATCCTCGTAATTAACGCCGGCTCCGGCTCTGTGAAAAATCCGGCCAACACTCGCGTAACGTTACTTTGAATAGGTGGTGCGCTACACCGAATGAAAATTCGGTCCCGCTTATTACCCTTTTGCCATTATCATACAAAACGCGAGGTTCAACGGTGAATTATAGTTAAATTGCCGACGCATATATTGCAGGTGCAACGTTTTCAAGCGTATGCAGGTCAGCTAGAGAAAGGAACCGCGGTCTCTGTTCCGTTAAAAGCTCTTCGATATTCCTTGCGTTCGTTTAAAATTACGTACCAACTCGAAGATTTGCGATGCATACATTTTTATGCTGAATGAATCACGGATCGAACTGAAGACCACCATGTATTTATTTTTATTCTTTCCCAACTTCTCCATTTTTCATGTAGGATTAATTTTTACGCATTTATGGGCTATTCGAGAAAGTAAGAAAGTGCACAAAGTGTCTTGAGCAAAATTGCAAGTTGAAAAATTTAATCAGGCTATACGAATCTTTATCTAAATTCCGTTTCTTTGCCGATGCTTATAAAAATCTGTGGATCGGCATAGAAATTGGCAGTCTACTTGTAACGCAAAGCTTATCGAGTAATAAACGCTACTCCGTTGTCTATTTTCGAAAGATCGTACACTTTTATACACCTGCAAAATGCAAATTGGACGATGTCCAGAGATTTACAGCCCGTCAGCCGGCGGGGTCTTGCAAAATGGCGGCCGATCCCGTGATTTACGATCGACGCCTCTGTTACGCAACCTTGTCTACAACAAGTAGGATGTTACTGCGAAATTATTGCGCCTACTTTTTCCGATTAATTAAACGCCGTCAGGGAAAAGAACCGTACGCTCTCTCATTGTTCTCCCCCTCCCCTTCCTCTCTCTCCCCCCACGTTCCACAGATCTTATCCGGAGTCTTTTGTATTATTATTATTATTATTTAGCAATTACACGGCCGATAATTGGGAAGGTTCCTCCGCGGTCGAGTCGTTCCTTTTTTTTTTTTCGCGGAAACGAGCGCTCCTCGATCCCATGGGGGGCCTTAGGAAGGGGGGAAACGAGGGGAAGGGGGCCGAGGAAAATCCTGAACGCGATCCCGGAGACACACAGGGAACGGCCACTAAATCCTACCCCATTCCCCTGCGCCAGTCCAGTTCCTGGATGCGTCGCGCTGGACAAATGCCCGGATACCAACGGTGGAAGCAATGCGTCTTGACGCCGACGCTCCGCGAGGCGTCACCGGAGCGCCGTGCAGTTCCTGCGGGGCCGTTTTCACGCCCTCGACACGAACATCGGACACCGGGTTCTTACGGATACAGTAGCGGATAAAAGTTTAAGACCAAAGGGTCCGAGAAAATTAATCAATTTGTTATTAACACCCTGTTCTCTGCCGGACATTTTTTTTAAAGACCTTCCGTTCAGGCCAGCGTGGGGCGTATACGCCCCACGTTTCTTTTATGGTTGACACAAGCATGTTTTCTCTGCGATTTTCCGTTTGAAACCGAATAGGACTGAAATTGCCTACAAACTGAATTTGTATTCAGAATGCCAAAGCAAATACAGCGATTTGGGAGTAGGTTTCGAAGTCGGCGCACCTTGCGCGCAATTTTAACCCTTTGACTGCTGAATACTCTTGGTCTAACCGCTTCGAGGTGACGGTTCGCTATTGCTGGAGACGGACTATTATTTTTTTATTATTTTTACATCGCCAATTAGTCGATTATAAGAGAAAGATCGAAAAGATTGACAAACGCATATTTTCGTCCATAGTCCCTACGAGTAATTGTCGTCAACACTAAAAGGTTAACGCTGAAAAGGTCATAAAGGCGAAGGAAATAAAAATTGACAATCGCATATATGCGTCCATAGGCTCTACGAACAATTTTTGTCGGACGCATATATGCGCCCATAGCACTCAAAGGGTTAAAACCGATCTGTGCCGCGCGGTAGTTTATCGGGGACACAGGTGAAAACGTAATTAAGAACGCAGCCGATTAAAGCGCGTTGCGCGCCGCGGGACGGTCGGGTAAAAGGCGAAAATAACCGAGAGGGCTCCATGTGTGGCACGGTTAGCAGCCCATCCATTTTTCTGACTGCTTGTTGTTTCGCGCCAGGGGTCCCGCGGAGAGGGCCCCTTCTCGGTCCCCCGCGATCCTCCTTCGACTAATCCAGCTTGAACTTAACCCAGCTTCGGCGTAATCGTAATCTATAAACGTTTTGTTTCATCAACGTGCTCGTATCTGTGTCTTAACACTATTCCTACCGACACTTCACGCATACTTATTCCTATCGCGACATTCCCACGTAAAACAGACTACAAATTTTTCTCACAAACTAAACGATGAAAAAAGAAGCGAATATCGAATTGAACTATCGCCCTGCCATAAAAAAAAAGAACACAGAAAAGCTTGTATTCAAAGCGTGAAAAATCGATGAAACTTTGAGATTCGTTATCAGCCCCCTTAAAAGATATTTTGCCGCCGAAAAAATCACTTCACGCAGGACACACCATGTTCTGCACACGCATAAAGTTTCGTTGAAATCAGAATCTCAAAAGTAGATGAATTTCCCTATGATACAGTGTACGAATACTTTTTTCGAGCCACTGTAGATCAAGCGAAACTATCGCGTTTAACCGGTATAACCAACGGATAAACGAAGTCCCGATTCACCGGCTCCCCTGGTGTATCTCCACCTGGAGATCGATTTTTCTAAATCAAGCCGGTCCACAATGGAAATTCCAAGCGTGAAACCTGGATGTTCCGGACGTCGGGAGCTGCTGGTGTCTGTATAAAGCACACGGTGTCACAGGGTCCCGTGACACCGTGGAGAGGGAACCCGGCATTCCGTGGAACGAGGCTACGCGAACGAGAAAGAGGGAACGAGGGGAGAGAAAGAGAGGGCAACTCGATTCCTCTCTCTAAGCGCCAGTCACGCCGCTCTCATCAATCTTGTTCGATTATTCCGTGATGGGCGAAAAAGAGCGGCGCGAAGGAGGTCCGTGGATCGCGGCGGGGGCGGGGGTGGCGGGGGACAAAAGGAAGGCGGATCGTTATAAATGGCGAGGCGATTTGATTTCTATTAGGCGACGCATTGTTCGCTCCCTCTGGGGGATCCAACGGTCCCTTAATGAATTTGTGCGCTCGCGGATACTCGGCTGTGGAAAACTCGTTTCGTGAAACCGGAGGAGCGGTTTCACGAGCAAAGAGGACGCCTCTTCGTACCTCGTCTTTCCTCCTGCGCTCCTTCTTCTAGCCGCGCGTTGCTCCGAGGTCCGAGGGCGTCGACGGGAGGTGGGCCATCGCAAACACTCGGCTCCGAAGCGTGTCAGTCTCGCGGATAATTTACGCCGTGGCTTTATGGGAGGCTAACCAGCGGGTACAACCGCGGACAACACCTACGTGGGACCCTCTTTCGCGAGTGTTCCGCCGTGAAGACTTCATAAGACCGTTCTTTCCCCCTTCTCTTCCCCCTTGCCCCGCAACCCCGAAAGCGAAGTCCCGTCGACGGATCGATCGTTCCTCGTAACCGACCAACGCGTGTGATCGACGCGCAAAGGAAGCTCCGGGAACGGTCGCCCGATCGATCAGGGACCGTCTTCTAGCGGAGAGCGAACGCGACAATAGGCAGATTAGGGGCTCGAATGGATTCCTGGTGGCCGGTATTCACGTAACAGGATCAAATCGAAGGAGACGGAGGAGGAGGAGACGGGGAAATTATAGGTGGCGGTGATCGGGAGAGCAAACAGGGCAGCTCATGCGGGAAATCGGTTCGCCCGCTCATTCTTCCCTCCTCCGGGGGCGGTTTCACGGTCCGCGCGCCATTGTTAATTTTTCCGTGCCTCGTGGGTCCCGTGGGACACGCTGGGTGTCTCGTTTGCAAATAACGCTTCGCGATCCTCCCTCGTACTCTTCTTTCGTTCGTCTACTTTTTCTTCGCCCTCGCAACTTCCGTCCTTCCTCGTGTTTTACCCTCCTCCACCCCCTCCTCCCGCGTGCCGCTGTCAGCGACTGTTAGTTTTATACGGTTTAACGATCCCCGATGAAATTACCAATTAGTCGTGCTGTTTATGTTCCTCCGGAGAGAGGAACTGGCTCGCACGCGAGTCGAAGGGGCCCTATCTCCTCGCGGGCCCGTTCCCCTGGCCCTCTGCGCGCACAGGGGCGAGGGGTCGAGGCGGGACAATGACCGTGAAGAAAAGCTATTACAATCGTGGAACGATTAGCCCGATCGTTTTTTGGCTGCCCCATCGAGGAGGAATCACGGGGAGGGCATTCACTGGCTTTATGAGGCAACAATGACTGGCCCGTCCACGGCCGTTCGGGGATGCCTTCTTTCTTCTTCTTTTTCTCCCTCCGCCCTCCCTCGTTCGCCGCTCGTTTCTTTCTCTTTCCCTGTCGATGATTAACACGCGCCTACCTTATTCGATCCGGCGAATACGAGCTGCCACGATCGAACGATTCGGTAACGGGAGGGCGCCGATAATTGCCGTTATTAAAGCCTCTGCCCTCTCTTTCGCCTTTTAGCTCGCCCTTTTCTTAACTAGTCGAACGTGATTTGTGCGATTTCTTATTCGCGAGCTGACACGCGGCGGCTCGTTTGAGAACACACCGAGTCCCGCGGATACTTTCGACTCTCGTTAAGGGTTCCCGATCGTCGGAGATTGCAACGTTTAAGTTTTTAGCGCTGCCACAGCGCGGCTCTGCCGAGCGCGTTTGGATCTTGGGATTGTTGCGGCTATGGATTTTCAAAATTTCGATTTTGGATTTCGAAGTTAGGATTTCGAAACGTTGAACTTGTAGGATTATTTATTGGCCGAAGGGTTTTATACATAAACTATTGTCAGGATCGTTTACAAGACCGCGATCATTACAACGACGATTATGACGACAAGCTAATACAACGACATCTAATAACGAATGATTAAGACCTCTTTTTTTTTTATATCGATGATGGTGTGAGGAGTCACAGTTACATCTGAATGAGATGGAAAATAGGGCAGTAAAATGCGCTCAAACTCTTAGACGCTTGTACGTCGCATCCCCATCAGCTAGTATAAGAATATATATATAATAGTATTTCATAAAATAATAAGTTACAAATTAAAAATATGAAAAATTTAAAGAACAAACAATATTTCGACGCATAATCAAAGGAGCGCTATCGCACTTTCCGGCTTTTTTCAGCACATGATCGAAAGAGCTTGATCGCGATCCTTAGCGTTTTCCGATCGTGTTTTTTGAAAACCCGGTTAAGATCCACGGGGCTTCCGAACTATCGGATCCGCGATCTCTATCGCGGAAAACGTGCCAGAACACGCAGTTGGTTGGTACGAGCTCGATCAAGCTGACCTTGGCGAAGCGTTGTGTCCCTGGCGTTTTTCCATTCACGTTCCCATGGCCGATCGACGCGGCGCCGCGCGATCGCCGTGGTGACAGCTCCGATCCTCACGTCCCCGCTACGTGGTGTCTTTTTCCAACGAGCCCAGCTGCCTCAAAGCCAGCGGCGCTCTCGCGCGTAAAGGTGTGCCCCTCGAATTACCATCTCCCGACACTTCCTTTCCCTCGATTTCCTCCCGCACCTTGCGCCCTCCCCGTTTAACCCCTTGCGCTATTCGGAACCTCGGAAAAAGTCAGGCCAAACGCGGCTGCCTCGATTTGTCACGGTGAACGACGAGCGGTGGAGCATGCGTGCCGAAACTTGAGACCCATCTTATCCACGCGATGTGGAACTCTTGTGAAATTCAAATGAATTTGAATGAAAAACTTTTATATACACTTTAATTATCACATAGGATTAAAACAAATTCTGAATAAGTAATAATAATATAATTAATTACTAACGAAATGAAAATATGTAAAACCAAATCCACGGTGGTAGTGTTTGAACTGAAACAAGTTTTCTGATTGTCTCACTAATATCAAACCTTAAACTGAAAGACACAATATAAATAAACAATTAAACATCAATTTTGCCCGAAATTAAGACCACGAGTTAGACTCGTGATATTCATGTTCGGCCTGAAATGTCGAGTGACGAGTCAAGCTCGTGATGTTCATGTTTGGTCTAGAACTGAACAACGAGCCCGACTCGTCACGTCCATGTTTGGCCTAAAATTTTCATCACGAGTCAGACTCGTCAAAATTTGTGCAAGGGGTTAATTGTCCTCCGCTAATGGGCCTCCCTCGATCGCGATCCGTTTATCAAGCATGGAGAGGAGCAGGGATCCGTCGAGCTGTCAGCCGGACGTCCGCGTGCGCGCGAAATTTCCTTATCGGCCACGATCTTATTTGCCCCGAGGAATTGGATTAACGGCGGGATCAGCCGTTGATGCGATTAATCGGCTCCTCTCTTCGTCTCCTCTTCCTCGCCCTCCGGCAAAAGGAACATCGTGCGCGGGATACATCGCCGGAGAGCCCGGTTGGCGATCGAGGGGCGAGGGGGGGGGGGGGGCGGAGAGCGCGGCGGGAAAAGGAGTCGGAGCCCGAGGGAGGTGCCGATCGGGGGCCGCGATCTTCCCGCTCGAAAATCGAGCACGAGGACGTCCGCGCGAGGCGTCGATGCGTCCCGGAGAGAGGCTTCGCGTGATCGACCGGCAATTAAACCGGCCAACCGAATTTCGACGCTGCGAAACGTTTTCTGTAGATAATTGCACGATAAAGTTCCGCGCTTACACCCCCGTGGAACCGTATCCGGATCGAGCCCACCCCCCTCTCCACGGGGATCGGTGACCCGGTTCGTACTTGAAATTAATCTTTTGAATTAACCCTTTGCGCTCGAAAGGCGACTGTTAGTCGCTAAACGATGGTGTCACAAATTTTCAAACTCTAGCTAGTTTGTTTATTAACCCATTTGCATCAGCGACGTTCAACTGACGACTGGCCCGTATCACCGCACGCGGTCGGTCAGTATATTCAATACTTGACTTCCGAATTGTTCATGGAGATTTTCACAACAAAAGTAAAACTTGTCAAGAATATAATGAGCTGATGTAGGTGAGATGATCACGAAAGGGATCAAACATGATCTGTGGCAGATGAAAAATATTCAGCGACTGGTAATGAAAGAAAGTCATAGCTCGTGAATTATTCCGCGCTCGGTGATAGAAGACAGTCGCGGGCCGCGGATTATTCCGCGCTTTGATGCAAATGGGTTAATCAGACCCCAAGGTTAAATAGTCATGTATGTAAATTTTAGTATACCGGTAATTAAACTACATGGAATTTAACATAAGTGAACCTTAGTCAATATTTTGAACTTGATGATCTTTAAAATTAATATTGTTGGACGACTAGCAGTCTCCTCTGGACTGCAGAGGGTTAAGTTTTCGTTGTCATCGGGGAATTCGTGTTTTTATCATTGGAAAACATGTTTAGAGGCTAAGTATTTAGTGTTAGAGTGTAACGATGATCCTGGGCGAGCGCAGCATCGGAGGCTGTTGCCTCTTGGACCGAGGTCTCCGTAGAGGGGGCACCCGGGGTGCCAGCAATCTTTTTTTCTTTTTACCCTCAGTCTTTCTTATGTAGTTATCGTGGGTGAAGTCTAACAGAGCGTTTTTCATAATTACCGTTACATTTTTTCTGCAACTTTTAGTAATAGGAATTAGGGAAAAGACTTTATCCAGGTAAAACAATATTTATTTATCCTTCGTGGGAAGCTGTAGATCCTAAATGCGTTGAGAAATAATGGATTCCCTTTCCCCGACTGGTTTATAGTACGTCTTCTTATAGAATGCGCTAATCGATTCCGTTTTTTCGTTCCTAATAAATATTCAAAATATTCCTCGGACGTTCTAATAAATCTGTTTGCACCCCCAACATCCGAGACCAACATTTTCACCACCTCGGGGTGAATTAACCCTTTGCACTCGGTGTCATCTCGGACGTATTCTCGGTTCCTCAAAATCACTATTTTTCTTATGTATCTTGGAAACCGTACCAAATTTTGATTCGATATCTTGTGCCATTTTAGTAGGAAACTGTGAGTGAAAAGGAACGAGAATTAGAAAATACTTTATTTAAATGTTTATAATGAACGAGAACGAGAACATGACATTGACAAAACACACACAAACAATCACTTTCGCTATTTTTAACATTCTCTTATTTTTATAACCATGATACACATAAATCATACAGATCATTCATCACCACATTCGAACCTTAAGATCTGTACACAATATCTTTCACATGCTTTCGCCACACTCATCCATCCATACAACCATTCCTCACTCTCGTACCACATATTCTATGAACCAATAAATATTCACAGAAACGTGTATGTTCTGAAAAGGTTGCGCTGGGATCAGTTGATTCCCCGGAATCACTGATAAATTTTAATGTCCCCTGAGAGGGGACAACGGAGTGCAAAGGGTTAACGTTTGCAAAGAAGCATAAACAGAGGGATTATTCCATCGAGACGGTATTATTGGGTAACGAGCAGTATGTAAAGCAAAGTCGCGTGGATTTCGTGGTTGTTTTTGAGGGGGAAGAGTGTCCAGGGGGCGGCAGGTCGGCGGAGGAGGGCCAAAGGAGGTGGATCAGCGGCGTTATTAATGGGCACGATTACTTGGCGAAACTCGCGCCTTTGTACGCCAGCCTCCAACCAGCCCCCTCCCCCCCCTCCCGCAGCCACCCATAATACCCGCGCGAGCATTCTTCTTTTACACCTGTGCGAGCCCTTCTAAACTTATGCATGGGATCCTCCCACAGAAACAATGCACCCGCTCTCCCCCCTTGCCTCCCCTTTCCGCCCCTCCGGCTCCCCAGGTTATAGCCTCGTCTCGTTCGACTCTTCCATCCACCTTCCTTGCTAATTGATCCCCCTCCCCCTCTCAGTCGACTCGAGTTTTCATCTTACAGGGATGCTGCTTCCTTTCGAAGCGTCGTGAATTTAGGGTGGTTTAGGAAAATCCGAATACTATTTGTTCTGAGTTTTGTTCAGATTTATGTTTTAGTAGGACTTTCGAAATTTAGAATTCTTGCGTTTTGAAGCCCGTTTTCCTGGATTTTGGTTATCCCAGGTGCACGTGATCCACTTTATTTTATAGCCGCGGAAAATTCGCAAACCGCGGTTCACGATTCGTTTTAACACTAGATTGCCGGATGTTGGGTATATACCTATTTTGCCTGAAACGAGTCGATTTGGTTCGAACATGAAAATTGAAGTTTTGAAAAAAAAATAAAAATCCGCAGATTTTTTTATTACATTTAGCCCAAACCCCCTTACTTATATTTCTTTTATATGATACTTGAACTTGATAAAATCATAAGTGAGTCAAATTCCACTCACTCCGGCAATCTAGTGTTAAATTTTGAAAGCTTCGCGGTACTTAAACTTGGTACAGCTACACCTCGTAAACTGTTTAAAACGAATGCTCTTTCTCTCCATCGAAACCATTAACGTTCCGCCCTGCGTGTACCATAAATCGTGCGTAGAAATACGGCAACACGCGACGTATTCTCGAGTAGCTTGGCCGCGTTTCATAAAAATCAGTCTTCACCGTGTCAAGTGGTCACAGAATCGGGACTTCGTGGAAACGTAGCGTGGAAATCCGAGTTAATTCCTGTCTTGGAAGTGCGTGACGCGTTAAACCCCGTGTTGCGTGCCGCTGACAATAATAATCGGGACGCGTCTAGAGACCGACGAATCGCGATTAACCCTCGAAAAAGGGAACGGTTTTCGCAGGGCCATTTTTACCCACCGAAGAAATTTATATCGCGAACACCATTTTACAGTTTCTTATTAAAAAAAAAAGAAAAAAAGAAAAATTATGAGAATGATATTGAATGATATGATGAAGAATATTAAGGGCCATTTTTACCCACCGTAGACATTTGTATCGCGAACGTCGCATTTTACAGTTTCTTATAAAAAAAGAAAAAGAAAAATTATGGGAATGATATTGAAGGATATGACGAAGAATATTTAGGGCCATTTTTACCCACCGTAGAAATTTCTATCGCAAACGTACCATTTTACAGTTTCTTATAAAAGAAAAGAAAAAAAGAAAAATTATGAGAATGATATTGAATGATATGACGAAGAATATTTAGGGCCATTTTTACCCACCGTAGAAATTTCTATCGCAAACGTACCATTTTACAGTTTCAGTTTCTTATAAAAGAAAAGAAAAAAAGAAAAATTATGAGAATGATATTGAATGATATGACGAAGAATATTCAGGGCCATTTTTACCCACCGTAGAAATTTATATCGCGAACGTACCATTTTACAGTTTCTTATAAAAAAAAAAAATTATGATCTGTGGCAAAAGAAGAATATTCAGCGATTGGTAACGAAAGAAAGTCACAGTTCGTGAAATATTCCGCGCTCAGATTTAAATGGGTTAAACGACACCCGGTTTTTATCTGCTTTTAACTCTCCAATTATAGGATCTTTCGTGTTTCCAACGGGTCAAAGCGACCCTGCACCCGTCGTACGGAGGTTAACGATCCGAGCGTTCGTCATTGCCTTCTCGTGAACCGTAGAAGGTGATCTCAGGCGAAACCCTTCTGATTGATTCCCCGTTTTCTCCCCGGGGATGGCCTTTAAATCCCTCAGTTTCACACTCGACGTGAGACTGACCCCCGGCGCTTGACCCACGCGGCGGGATACGCGACAGGGATTACGTTCGCTCTCCAGGCTTCATTGGATCCACCGATTTTCCTACGGGCTCCTCGCTCGCCCACCGTCGATGCGTCACTTTTGCCAAGCGACGCGGAAGCGACTCGATCCTCGCCTGGATTTCCCTCGACGTAGGCGATGCGTCCAGAGGGTGTCCACTCGGGGCGAGGATTTTCGTTTTATTGGCAAAGTAGAACGGTTCGTGTCCGTTGCTCGATGGTTGTATATACAGGGAAGAGTGGTGATTTTGAAATTCGTTCAGGAAATCTCACGCGTCTGTCAGGCGTAACTTAGAGACATTACAATTAGTCTCGATTATTTGTTAACGAATTGGCAAAATTCCTTTTCACTCGTGATCCAACTTATATATTTAATCCATTGCTTATAATTAGATGTAATAGTGCAAACGTTGGCTGTCCTCTTAAAAGTCAAAGTTATCCATTTCTAATATACGTGTACCAAGAAACAGGTATACGTCACACAGAATTTGGAACTGCAGAGTTGAGAGGAAAATTGATTAGAGTATATTTGTTTCGCTTCATCGATACGAGTCAACAAAAATTGCTAAGGATGATAGAGTTGTTAGCAATTTTTCTATAGCCAACATACCATCTACAATCCAAAGGATGATAGAGTTGTTATATTATTATATATATAAAGAATAAGAACTGTTTTTGTAAATTTTCTTCCGAAGTCCAAAAACCTAAATATATGCTTAACATAAAATGTTGTCTCCCCCTACGCATACTATAATATATTGTTCTGTTCGCAGATCGTACGATCCGGTTCATGATCGATGCACCACGCTGGTTGGAGAGCAGCTGCGGGGAGCCGCGGAAGTCAAAAGCGAGAAAGAAGCCGGTTGACTCTCGAGCAGCTCGAGAAAAGGGCTCCCTTGGAAACGGGATTACGAGAAATCCAGGCCAGTTTTTCCCGAGGAAACACGCATCTTCCCTCGGACCACGATTATCCCTTGGCTGTTCGTTTCGATTCCTCTTCGCTTCTCTGCCCCACGTTGCCCTGGACCAGTCGGTCCTCGGCCAGCTGCCTGGACTTAGCCGAACCGTATATAGGAATGTGTAATTCGCCGTGAAACGAGTCCTGCCTTCGCCACTATATAACATCCACCCCTGCACCGTGGCTTTCGTTTGCGTACGCTTCTTTCCGATAACTATAATACACCAGTGTCCGCTTAAACGTCCGGAAATTATACCCACCGTTTCTTGGAATTCCTCGAGCGAGGAATCGCAAGCAGCCAGCTCCGAGGAAAAGGTTCTGCGAGCAATCCGCACTTGTTTATAATAAGGTACAAATTGTAACATTAAGAATGTTAATAAAACGTTTCCTTCGTCGCCTCCCTATTTCTCATCAACCACCCTTTCCCTGTATTCCTTCGTTAGATTTCCCATCTCCCCTCTCATTTCGAGCTGAAAAGGCTACGTTTCCTAACTCCCTGCATATATTTTATGCTTCCTGTGATTTTATTCCCATTTAACACTATATTCCTCCTACTTTTTTATCTTACATTTCATTTACCATTTCAATTTTTCATATCCCATTCCTTTATTTTCCATTTTCCATTATATAGACTCCATTTACCCTTAAACTTATGATTAATATGTAATTTTATTGTATAAGTTTGAAAAAATCGAATTGTAAAACAGTTTCTTGCGTTTTTTGAAAAATTACTTATTATAGTTATAGAATTAAGAATTGTTGCGTTTATTGTATAATTGTATGTTGTATATGTAATAAAATTAGATTCTTTACTTGAATAAACAATTGTATATCACGAAATAATGCATTTATTTAATTAACACCTTTATGACAATCCATTACAATCGATCCTTTCCTTTTTCCAATTAATTTATGAATTTCAAAAACTTCCGAAAATTTCGTAAAAATCAATGAAATTAAAAATTAGGAATTTGTGTCGAAGTTTGGATTAAAATCTCGATTTTGTATCAGGAGAACATGATAATCGAAGAGGTGGCACGGTAAAATTTTTTGGGCAAAGTTGAAATTTTTCGGCAAATTCTCGATTTTGTATCAGGAGAACATGATGACCGAAGAGGTGGCACGGCAAAATTTTTCGGGCGAAGTTGAAATCTCGTTTCGGCAAATTCTCGATTTTGTATCAGGAGAATATGATGACCGAGGAGGTGGCACGGCAAAATTTTTTCGGCAAAAGTTGAAATTTTTCGGCAATTTCTCGATTTTGTATCAGGAGAACATGATGACCGAGGAGGTGGCACAAAATTTTCTTGGAATTTGACGTCATTTCTCGGAACTTCCAAATTTCTCGGAACGTGACGTCATTTCTCGGAATTAATGTGACGTCATTTCCCGGAACTTCGCGATTTCTCGGAATTGTGACGTCATTTCTTGGAAGTGTGACGTCATTTCTCGGAATCAATATGACGTCATTTCTCGGAATTAACATGACGTCATTTCTCGGAATTAATATGACGTCATTTCCTGGAATTAATATGACGTCATTTCCTGGAATTTCGTGATTTCTCGGAACATGACGTCATTTCTCGGAATTTTTCAACATATTTCGCATTGTTTTCACCGTACAAAAATTTTTAACAAAAATTCCACGGTTTTCGTTACTCTTTTTATTTTTTCGTGTTTTTTACTAGTTTTTTCGAATCTTATTTTTAATTTTTGCAAGATATTGTTTAAATCATTATCTTAGATAGGATAGGAGTGGGAATAAATGATAAAGCATTGTAATACCGTTAAATTAATCTAATTTATTATAATTTTTGTAAAATACATTGTATAAAATAATTTTACAATAAATAATCTGATTTTGTAATACGTGTATAATTTCTTCTGGAGATTTCCGATGCTGGGAGTTGTCCCGTTGTTCATTTCCAGGTCCAGACGAGTTCTGTAACAATAAAAAGAAAACAATTAAGTTTCTATGCATAATGCAAAAGTAGGTTACGCAACATGTTAGTAAATTAAAAAATTTACAATAAAATTAATTGCAAATTGTTTAAATTTACATAAATACGATACTGCTATTAATAAACATACCTGAAAATGCTTTAACTTCGATGGAGTCATCGGGGGAGCAGTCACGAACACGTTCGTCCTCTTCGAGTGCTCGCAGCAGACTGAGGAAACCAACCCTCTTTCAGTTCTTTTTTTTATTTACTTTTTAAGATACTTTGGTGTTCTTTTCAAGTCCCATTGACTCTGTTTACAAGCACAATTATCACGAAAAATGCTCTACGAAGCGATTGCTAAATTGGAAAGTAATTCACGTCTTTCGGTTTCAAGGTGTTACATTTCAATCGTAATTTTTATTTTTCAAACGACCTCTCGAATAAGGAACGACGTCGTTTCTCGGGCTTGTACAGCGAGATCGAGCTGCCGTTTCAATTTTCTGGCTTTACATCAAATCCGTCGAGGGTCGTACGTAAGGTTTCAACGAGCTACTGGGTCCACGGAGGGATCCCCATGAGCTCGGAAGCCGGCCTCCTCGGCCTCGTCTTGGCCGGATATCGATAGCCATCGGCCGGCGCGACGGAATTTATTCGCCTTTGCGAAAGCCGCCGACTTATCTCGCGCGACCGGCTTCTGATTTACATGTAAACACCTTGTGCCGTCTCGATAACGCTTAATTAACTCGCACCTGTTAATTAATAAGAGACCCGTGTTCCCATCCGATTGAAACTTACTCTCCTTCGATCCTTTTTGGTGAAACAAACCTGTCGCTTCGTATTCTTTCTCTTTCAAACGAGTGAAAAACCATCAACTCGCACCTTTATTTCAGCTGAATGAAAAACGAATCGAAGTTTTCTTTGTAAAAATCTGTAATTCATACTTAAAACGTTCGCTATCAGCGCATCGTATCTGCGACGATTTCCATCGAGAGACGCATTGAAAAATTATATTAACTTTAATACTATTTGAATAAAAATTTTATTCAAATTCGCAAATTTTAATGATAAATTTGAGAAATAGATCGTCGACTCTGGTTGGAATCTCTTAGCGAACGCGTGTTAATTAGGCGTGGAAAATCAAATTGAAAATTATACGAAGGAACATCTAATTACAAGGAAAATTTCTACGCAAAATCATATGCAAATTTTGTGGATTGGGTAAGAAACGATGCTTCGAAAAAGCACGACAAAAGTAACCAAGCGCAACCCCGTTGCGACTGTGAAGCCGTTAAGACGGGGTGCCGTTTTATGCGTGAATTATCGTTAATTTATTTTAAGTTAAAACCTTTTTTTACAACGATATCTTACAATGCCGCTTTATACATGTTCGCGAAATCGGTGTCGCCATCAAAACTCGCCTCTCATCGTCGAAATCCATCGTCGACCATCGAGCGATGACCCCCGCACGTCCCCTCTCCTTTTCATCCCTTCCGCGTCGAGCCGCCTCTCCTCTTCCTCCCCTCGAAATCACCGTTAACACCTCTCTATTCTCTCTGTATGTGTGTGTATCTGCTTGTTTGTTTCCTCTTTATACAGTCTACTACACGCTACTCCCTAATAATACTATTTTATTAGAATAACCTCCCCACCCCCGTTTCTCTCGTCACATCGTACACCGTCGCGAGAACAAGGGCGACCGTCTCGCGGCCCGAGATCCACCCTTTTAACTCGTTTACCTTCCGTTGTCGTCAGTCTTTTCTGTTTCCTCCGTTTTCTTTATTTTGCGCTTCGTCGAGCCCCCTCGCCGAGCCACCCTCCGTGCCGCGCGATCCCGAGGCCTCTAGGATCGATCCTAACAGCTTGGAAAGCTCGACCCTCCAAGCGAACGAGAACAATTGAAAATAACAGAAATTCGTAAACGGGGAACTTGTTATGAAAATTGAAAAACGAAAGTTGTCCAATTTGGCAATTAGAAGGAATTTGATTCTAAAGTTCGATGAGTTTCTGTCGCAAAGGAGCCATTTTTAGATCGTTTAGAGGGATAGGGAAAGGTTAAGACAGGGTCAAGGGGTGGAGAAAGTCTGCAAAACGTCGAGAAAGGAATTTAGGAATTACCCAGTGCGTGCAGAGAAAGGAGTTCGGTATCTAAGGAAATAAAATCGTCTAAAACTAACAAATCGAAGGTTACGAAAGCTTCTAAGACTATGAAAAAGGAACTTTAAAGCTGCTCAACGCAGAGGATCAACTCCGATCGACTTGCACGGGTAAACGAGAGGATTTCGAGTGGGAAGGGTTAACGTTTACCAAACAAGAAACTTATCGAATTAAGGTGTTTCCAACGCCAAGGATCGACGCACCTCGTTCGATGACATTCGGCAGAGAAATGTCGGCAGGCCTAGCTTTCTCGACGCGATTAGAAGAATTCTAGAGTACCCTTATCTTCACGAATGACCGAAACGCGTCGGTCGCTGGGAATAACGAGGCGGACGAACTGACCGTTCGACGCGCGATCGTACATCTTTCCTCGTTTCTCCAATTAGAAACGACGAAGACAAACGGAATGGGATCGCGCGAAAAAATGTCGTTCGTCTGCGATCCGACACGAGGCGAGGTGTGCACCTCCTGCTTGCCTCTGTTCTACGGGTCGTCGTCGAGCGAGGCGCACGCAGTACGAAGATCGATCCCGGAGGGGCTCAAGATGGCGGGCGTAGGGCGCGTGTTACCGTTCGGAAAGCGAAAAACGGCGGATGCAAGATCGAGAAAAGAAAGGATCACAATTGCGGCGAAAGATGGCCGGCTCGTGCCGGGTGTGCGGCCGCTTGATTAATTAATTAATTAGACGGAGAGATTAATGGATAATCGGCGATACCGGCCGATCGGCGACCACGATAATAGTAATAAGAATAATAATGATAATCGTCATTCACGGCTATTAACCTTTCTCGCTCGCGATAAATCGTTTTAATTACCATCGCGCGCTCCGACTATCTAGATGCAAATCTTACGATGCGCAATTAACCGCTAATTTATGCACAATCACTTTTACTCCTCCCCCTCCTCTTCGCCCTCCCTTTGACTCATTTTGCTTTTCGCGCTGCACACGCACACGCGCACGCACACGCGGACACGCGACCATACACGCACACGTCACGCACGCATACACACTCTCGCACGCACGCCAACTATTATTTATAATATTTATATATATATATTTATATCCATCTTTATATATATATATATAGACCTTTCGTTTATTTATATATTTATAATATTTATATATATACTATTATTACAATGATAACGGTACACAATCTCGAAGATACAAAATTTACACCGCTTTACTTTTACTTTACTTTTACTTTACTTCACTCTGCCGTCTCGCCTTCGTTCAGCTTTCGCTATCACCCGCCCGTGTCCTGCTGCTGTTTCGCCTCGCTTTTTGGTTTTCTTTCCCTTCCCACTGCCGCTCGAAACAAGAATCGACCTTTGACCGCCAACAGGACCCGCGACTCGAGCTGGATCACCGGAAATTCCGCGTTCGTTTCATCGCCGATCTCTTCGCTACGGTGCGCGCGTGGCCTTAGACGCCTAACTTTGTCCGCTCGCTATCGCTAACCCGTAAGTCGCGATGCTCCAACGACTGGACGCCGATTTTCCCTTAGGATAATCGCTGAAGTAGAGACACCGGAAGCGGCTGTGTCGCGTGCCGCGCGGAACGACGTCCGTATAAAATGTGACGAATTACCGATCGTTCAAGCTTCTCTTCCGCGTGAAACGCGACGGACAGCCGGGTTCCTTTCGTTAAAGCTGAGAACGCGAGAAAGACGAAAAGGGGGAACGACGAGAGGGGGCGAAAAACGGGGGAAGAAGGAAAATCGGCGTCCAATGGTTCCATGTCCAGCCCGCGCGAAATATTCTCGATAATAAAAGACTTTTTAAAAATTGCACGATGTCTCTCGGTTACACGCTTAAACCTACCTTGGCCAGCGAAGACCGATTCCGATTCCCGAGGGTTTCATACCCTCCCGCTAGGATTGAACGCGCTCGAACAATCGTTCGCGAGTAAACACGAATAAATATTTTGTTCCACCCTGTTGGAATCGTCTTCGTGGCCTGTCTCCGCCCCCCCGCGGGGGGGTAGGCGACGACGGAAACCACCCCCGTCGCGCGCAGGCGAGCAGAAACTTGCCGCGTCTTCAAGGTAATACAGTATTACAAGTGTATACTATCTATGTACAGAGCGGGTCTAACTAGACTCGATTACAAGTTAGCTGACTTCGTTTTGTACTTGGGGTCCGGGCGCGAACGCCCTACCGTGTGTGTACGTGTGGTACGTGTTTACGTGTGTGCGAGGAAAATTGTACATATTTACAGGGACGCGAAACCGCGAAACAGAAAAACCTGGGATCGTGTGTGTGTGTGTGTGTGTGTGTGTGTGTGTGTGTGTGTGTCGTGCCTGTGTGGGTGGGTGGGTTGGGGGAGGGTAGGGGAGGGACGAGGGGAAGGAAAGGCAAGAGATCGAGACGGAGTGGAAGAGGAGGAAGAAGGGAGGTGGGGGGAGGACCATGGGGTGTGGTTGACGATTTTTCTTTCCTTTCACATTTTTTTTTCCATTTTTAAAATCTTTTTTTTTTTTTCGTCCGTTTCGCCGCTCTATCCGCCGTCCCGTGCGCCTCTCGTTTACGTCTCTCGGTGGTGGGTCGCGCGGAGAGAGAAAGAGAGGAGAGCCCGAGGCTCGCGAATTGTTTACGTTAGAACGAGAGTGGTGGGCTGCGTCCTGAGCTGCTGATCACTCGCGATTCATGTGTACTCCGATCGCCAACCGGTCTGAAACCAGACAAACACAACATCCAATGTGGCTTTCCCATCTGGTTCAACCCTGTTTCTATCCACCCTCGTCTACTTGCACTGTTCTCGACATCAAAATACCGGAGGTAGTTCCAAATTCATCGAGAACCGACAAATAATTCTATACTTTCTGTCTGACTATTCACGCGAGTACTCGAAATAGGTATAATTTTGACGCGAATTGTATTACAATAATACAGACCATGGTATTATTTTGCATTTATGGGGATTCTTATGCATTTATGGGAAATCTGAGAGCGCGGAGAAGCACAGAATGCGCAAAACGCACGAAAGTATTGGAAAAGAGTCTATGGTAAACCGCAAATTATGAAATTAACAGGGTGAAACGAGTGTCGTTTCTTCGATCACGCGCAAAGGGTTGGAAAGCAGGTAGAGAGGGCGCAATACTCACCATCGCGTTCGTCGTGGCGGCCAGCTGGAGACCCTGAAGACTCGTCATGTGATGGGAATGGGAGTGCGAGTGCGAGTGAGGGTGAATCGGAGGCGGCGCGGGGGGCGCGAACCCCTGATGGAGACCGCCGGCCACCCCCACCCCCGTGTGGTACATGTAGTGCTGCATCGCCGGATGCATCGTGTGGTGATGCTGCGACGTGCCTGCAATCACAATTTTTTCCCAATCGATCATTTTCCTTTGCCCCTCTAATTAAAATATGAGGGCCGACTTACAAATGCTTGTAAATTCCACAGTACGCAACGATAAAGAACTTTTGAACGTTCAAATATCCTGACTAAATTAATTTTCTATCGTACCCCCTGTTGTTACCAAAATATAAAGTTTTATGCAATATCGAGAAAATTAAATAACATTAACACTTGGCACGCGGGTATAATTCGCCACCAAATTACGCGTGCAGCGGGCGTGTTTTCGCGCGGAAATTTAGTTACTCAAAAAGATCGCAGTCAATCAAAAACTACTTCGTTTTTACGAACGAAACTTTTTTTATTTTACACTTAAATACGTGCTGTATGATTGCTTAAGAAGAAAAACGACATTTTTTTCAACACTATCTTTTTTATCGTATTTATACCCACTTCTCAGCAGAAGTCTACTAACGGCTTCAGTGACGGACTGAAAAGAAAACGTAAAAACACGTTGCCCGCATGCCAAGTAGTTAAGTATTAAGAAAACTATAGAGATTCATGTAACATTCTGTTTAACTCTTTGCGGACGAGTGTCGGATATATCCGCCCAACTTTCGCGCTGCGGCTGGTGTTTGTCTGTTCTAAACGACACTTATAAGACACACATGGGTATACTAGCCTAAGAAGTCAAGTTGGCCTAAATTTGTTTGTTTATGATTTTGTTAGATTTTATGAAAGACTTATTTAAATACAGCTTTAGTTTTTATAATACAAATGCGCGACGTAACTATTTTCTTTACTGCTCCGTCCGCAAAGGGTTAATACAATTAAAAGGGAACACCATCCCTGTTGAAACATTTTTAAGCAGTTTGTAATCCTGATAGCAATTAAAAAATAAAGTTTTCAAAAAGTTAAAGAAGGTCTTGTTTCTCGTTTAAGATCGTACCGAGTTCGCGATTAACAAGGCGCTCCGGTTCGTTATTAATGCTCGCATGATGTATTAATATAAACGATCAGGGTAGAGCCGTAAGCACTTACTCATGGGAGAGCCGAAGCCGGAATGGAAGGGCTTGTTGTCGAGATCGAGGTGACCGCTGGCCTTGATCATATCGCCCATGACGCCGCCGAGGCCCAGGCAGCCGCCCGCCTTCTTCTTCTTGCTCTTCGACGACAGCTTCCTGTTCCTCGTCTGAATGCCCTCCTTCTTCATCGTCAGCGGCCGGTTCACCTGCAAGAGTCGTAGCCAACAATTCGTTGAGTCGATCGGTTTTAATCTAAACGCGGCCTCCAACCGGCCAGGACGACGCTTCGGGTACGCGAGCGACGGACCGGATATCCTTCTGGAGGAAGTCGGTTAACCTAGCCCGCGAATCTCGCCGTCCTAATGGAATGAAATGCCGCTCAAACGCGAACGTCACGAGTTTGATACGTGGATCGAAGATGGAGTCGTGTATACTAAAAATAGTTTGTTGGGGGAAGTAACGATTGAAACGTTTAATTTTTTTTTTCTTTACCGGTTTCGCCTGCACTTCATCAAACTAAATGGTATGGCAACGGGTTAAAAACGGAAACTTATTCGCGGAAACTCTGCTTTTCCTAACACTTGAAACTTTAGATATGAAATTAATCTTCACGTGAAACTAATCTTTAACACTATTCCTACCGACGATTCACGTATACATACCTATTTTCCTATCGTGACATTCTCACGTAAGACAGACTACAAATTTTTCTCAGAAAATAAACAATGAAAACAGAAGCGAATATTGAAAAATGTATGATACGTATATTTGAGGAAAAGTCTGAAGTTTAAAAGCGACACAATTACGTTGTACAGTGGCTCCAAAAAGTATTCGTACACTGTATTATAAGGAAATTCATCTACTTCTGAAATTCTGATTTCAATGAAACTTTATGAGTGTACAGAGCATGGCGTATCCTGCGTGGAACAATTCTTTTGGCGGCAAAATATCTTTTAAGGGGGCTGATAACGAATCTCAAAGTTTCAGCGATTATTTCACGCTTTGAATACAAGCTTTTCTGTGTTCCTTTTTTATAGCAGGGCGATAGAGTATTAAAAATTAAACATTTTCTATTTGAAAGGTTTTACTTCATCATTTTACTTCGTATCACCACAAAGTTATGTTTAAAAAATGAGATCTACATACCCACAAAGTTTTATCAAATACTTCTATCAGATTCAAAATTTCAGGGTTAAACGAATTTATTTGTGACACAGCGTACGAATACTTTTTGGAGCCACTGTATATACGAAATTCTAATTCAAATTTGACTGATCGTGGTAGGAATAGCGTTAATCGTCAACAGCTAGTTATTTTTATTAACGATCAGTCTTGCCGCCTTTTCTTTTCTCATTTAACGAAGTAGAATCCATTTTGTTCGCGGAATGACAGAGTCACATAAACATTAAGAACCTTCGTAAAAGATTCGTAATTCAAACATAATTTTTACGATGATGTAGTCTGGATCCAACGTTAATCAGTGTTTACCGCGTAATTAAGCGATTCGCGCGCACCCGCCCCAGGCTGAATTCCCGGCTAATTTCTATGCAAATACCGCGGCAGGAAAAATCCTGCCTCGTTTAATAGAAACAAGGGGGAAGCTTTTCTCCCACGGCCGGTAATTTTCGTCTAGACAGAAAACCGAGGAATGCCTGTGCCCGATCGACGAGGCCTAACCGACTAAAGACTTACGGCTGCTCCGCGACGGTGAAACCAGTTCCATGACGCACTGGTTTCACGATAACACACGAGTTTGCTCGCTCGTCAAACCGATTAACAAATTTATTTTAAATGCAAAAATTCCAGCCACCGATCGAGCGTGTTACCGTTAAAATTTAAATAAGCTCTAAAACCGGCGCGCGAACCGCATTATGGTAAAAACCCTTAATAGCGGCAGCTTCGTTTTAAATTGTGATCAACCCTCCTGCGAAACTTCAATGAAGGAATCAAATTTTCTGATTTAGCATGCCAGATGCGCGTCAAACCGATTACGATTCTTAACGCGAGTTGCTACGAACACAATGGGAGGATCAAATACACGTCCGGCATAATATAATCGCCGGGCTCAATCGATACGATAATTATCGAAACTGCACCATCTGCAACAGATCCCTACGTACACAGAAACATGAATTTCTGGGAACGTTATGGAAAAATAGATTTATTTTTTGGTGCTCCGTATAAAAATTACTTTATTTCGCTGATCGTTTCGCTTGAGCCAGGAATATCCTGCCCAACTCCTGTTTTTTAGACCTGACGCCTCGTTGTCTTCCAGGATTGGGGGAAATACGAGAGGGAGGAAAAGGTTCGAACTATATCCGATTTGTTTATTGCCTCCAAGTGCTCGGACACAGGTTCCTCTTTCCACTGCTCCGTATTTCCTCTATGTGGTGTACGCCACAAATTTGAAACGCGAAAACCGTCGAACAGGTCTCGGTCCCATCAGTTACTCGCTGCTTCTTATGGGGGGTCAGACGGCACGCAATTCGGCAAATTCGAGCAATTGCGTAATTCCGAAAAGAGTCGTTGACCGTCTGGACGTTGGCATGGGTGTCCAAAGGGTAAGAAGGATGAAGGAGGAACGAGCGAAAGAGGAAGAGAGAGGGCGTACGAGCGCGGAGGGGTCGGGGGCGGGGGACGAGGGAGGATGATGCCTCCACCGCCACCTCCAGAGGCTCGTTCGCGCATCCCGCAATACCAGGAACCTTTTCCTTAAGTTGGCAGTTGCGTCACGTCGCGGCAACTACAAAGCGCGCCTCCTCAGCCCCCTCCTCCACCCTCCTCCCACCCTCTCTGCTGTGCATTTCCTCCTCCGTGGCCGCCGCCGCCGCCGCCGCCGCGATGCGGCACACCACACTTGCATACCTAGTTATTTCGTACTTAAGCATTGCACGCGCACGGCGAGCATCCGCGCGCGCACACGCACGCATAATTGGTCCTGCGAGTGTGGAAATCTGCCGCCTCGGTGTTCGCGCCGCGATCCTCGAAACTGTCGATCGATTTTTCGACTTCTTTAAGCTTTCCCTTAAACCTACGATTTACGTTCGAGAATTTTGGACCGAAAACATGAACAAGCTCGTAGGGAATGAAAGTTTAAGACCAAAGGATCAAAGAGAATAAATTAATTAACACTAGAACTACCACAGCAGTCAAAATGACTAGTTGATGATTACTTATAGCAACCTTATAAATTCACTGTGGTAAAGCTTCAAAAATTTCCTATGATTTTCCGTAGAAGGTACAAATAAAGATTTATTTCTCATGTATTCCGTATTTTTTCATGTAACTTCCAATGTGATCTCTTCCGTGCAAATAAGTATGCTTTGATTGTCGGTAGTTCTAGTGTTAATTATATCGATAAATAGCATTCTACCATAACGGCGATAACAATGAATAGATAAACAATATTTGTGAACCACAAGATTATGTTTTACATTGTCCTGTAGTCTTAAACTTTTGTCCTCTACTGAATATGAAACGTTTAGACCACGATACAGTAACAAGAGGCGACTTTTCCGAGAAACTGTTCCTCGATATCGTTTTAGCGTGACAAGGGTATCGATGGTAACGGACTTTCTGTTATCGTCACGTTTGAAATCTTGTCGGTCAGCGATGAATTCTCGTCGAGATCAGTCGACTACTAATCGCATACGCCGATGTGAATTGTAATTTAAAATATTCATTGAAAGCGATCGTCTATTAAATATTGCTTTCTAATTAGGAATAACTTATAGGCGCTCATATTTACGCTGCACTTGCTTCGTTGTCCATTCACGTAACATCCACGACGCTTCACTGAGTTACGCGTTAACGAATTAACCCTTTGCACTCGAGAGATGACTGTTAGTCGTGTAATGATACTAACTACAAAAATGTTCAAATTCGAAATATTTGCTAAGATTCGATTATATTAAACGTTATTTAGTTTGGTTAAGGGATACACTAAATTTCCATACACAACTGTTTAACCTGTGAGTCTGACTAATAAACAAACTAACTAAAACCTGAAAATTTGCGAAACTATCATTTGGTGACTAACAGTCACCTCTCGAGCGTAAAGGGTTAACCCTTTGCGGACGAGTGTCGGATATATCCGCCCAACTCTTGCGCTGCGGCTGGCGTTTGTCTGTCCTAAACGACACGTATAAGATACGCATGGGTATACTAGCCTAAGAAGTCAAGTTGACCTAAATTTGTTTGTTTATGATTTTGTTAGATTTTATGAAAGACTTATTTAAATACAGCATTAGTTTTTATAACACAAATGCGCGACGTAACTATTTTCTTTACTGCTCCGTCCGCAAAGGGTTAATATGCAAGATGAAGAGGCTCGATTTCTATCGAAAGGTGGAGGGAATCGTAGTATTTTACCGGATAGACGGATGAAGCTTAATGATGATGAGCGAACAGAGGTAGCGTACGGCAACGAGCTGGCAGCAGCAGCAACAGCAGCAGCAACAACAACAGGCGGACACGAAAGAAAGCTCGAACCGATTTGAATACAATACGAGCGGCTTTAATAGGAACCGAGCGACGAAACCGACTGCGAGGTGCAAACGAAAGAGAGGCATAGAGAGACGGAGGAGAGAAAGAGGGAGAGAGAGAGACGACCCTATCCGCGAAGATTCGAATGCAGATTGATGTGGTCACACACGATGCAACCGCACACCGACCGCATACGAAATCGCACTGCGAACCCGCGCAGGGTGGGGTCAATGAATGAAAGAGTCGAGATGAGCCGTCGATCGAATTTCTACGCCAATCCTTCGACTACCACCCTGAGAACACCAGGAGGGACTAGGAAGCTGTAGGGAAATTCGCTGATTTAACCCCTTCACGTACTTCGACGAGTCTGAGTCGTCATAACAATATTGAACCAAACATGAATATCACAAGTCAAACTAATGGAATGAAAAGCGGCTCAAACGCGAACGTCACGAGTTTGATACGTGGATTGAAGATGGAATCATGTATACTAAAACTTTCTTACTGATTTCTTCCTAAAACCTACCATTTATGTTTCTTAAGTGAACAATTCAATTTTTTAGTGTTAAAAATTATGTATTTTACATAGGGAGGGGGGGGGCATTAAAAATGTTAGGAAACAGTGGTTTACGCGCTACCTAACGATCCTGGTTAATTCACAATTTCCGTCGAGTCTGATCGCCCCTCTCGAGGCCCTCTAAATTTTTCAATCGATCAACCTTCGAATAACAGCGAACGCATCCGATCGTCCCGACGGAATTAGTCCGAACGAACGAAGTACCCGGGCGTATTTCCATAAAAGCGGACGAGGGTGTGGGACGACGAAGACAAGAGGCGAGTGAAATGCAAATCCGATTTCTAGCTCGGCTAAAACGTTCGCGGAACAGCGTCACGCAGGAATGCCTGGTAGCCCCTGCGGTTCATCAGGGGCATATCAATTGGCGGCCCTTTGCGACGTCCCTCCTCCCCCGTCCCCCTGCCCCCTTCGGCAGACGCGATTTTACAACTTCCTCGCGGGACAACAGCCTCTCGTCCCTTAACGAGTGATTTATCGTCCGCGCGGCCCGCGCGTGTTAAAATTATAATAAAACTGAAGAGTAAGACAACACGTCTGACCCCTTCGACGTTACATTTATTTCTGTTCCTTTTTTTTTTTATAATATCAACCGTCTCTTCGTTACTACCTCTGGCTGAACTTTGCCGCCTTTATTCAAATTTTCCTTCGTCTACAGCAGTCTAGAAAATGCTTGATGCATGGCATTCTGTGAGCCTCAGAAATACCTTGAACGATTACTGCACTAACATGCGTGTTAAAATTAAAATAACAACTGAAGAATAAGACTATGCGTCTGACTATTAAAA